>JAFBJU010004794.1:105775-127023 GCA_016785305.1 Colistium nudipinnis | reverse complement strand
ACACACACACACACACACACACACACACACACAGACACACACACACACGAAAAAGGACAAAGTGAGATTGGGGCCATGCAGTCTTTCTTCAGCGCAAACCGCCCTCCAACTCGCCCCGGCTTCTGGGTCGAGCTGAGCGAAAGGAGACAGTCCTAGCCACACACGCATCATGAGGGGCATCATGGCGGTTTGCCCTCCGCTGCCTCCTCCAGACAGCTACTCTCTTCATTTCCTTCCACCCTTTACACTAATGGTGGTGGGGGGGGGGGGGGGGGGTTAGGTCGACTCCCCAGGGGTGCTGGAGGCAGCGCAGATGAGCCACATGACTGTGCCTCTCCTCCGAAGAGCCCCACCAAAACGCAGAGCGGCCGCGCACCCGGCGCTCTCCCCCTCCCCACGGTCGGCCTCGCCGCTCCCCTCCTGAAATCCTCCAGGGTTTTTTTTTTGAGGGGAGGCATGTGATGATGATGATGATGATGATGATGATGATGATGATGGTGATGATGATGATGATGATGATGATGATGATGATGATGAAACCATCGAGTCAGAGTTTAAACCTGCAGCTAGCACTCGATATCTCCCGGAGAAAGCCGTCAGCCCTCTGAAACACTCGGTCTCGAGAACTACCTTTGATTGTAAGCACAGAGGAAAAGTCAGAGAGGCATTTTATTTCCATTTCCGTGAGTGATATTGTTGCCGTGTAGGTGCCGGCAGTGCTTCACACAACTTGGGAGTGAGTGTTACCCCCCCGCCATTCCCTTACTACCGCTTTCTTCTTCTTTTTTTCTCTGCCAGTCTCCCGGTTTATTATGCATTCAGCTCATGTGTCCCTCCTGTGAGTGGCTGTTCATTTTCCACATACCGCGCTTAATCTGGCCAAGCTAAAAAACGTTGAAATAGCGGGAGCCGTAGACGCAGCAGCTACCCAGGAGGAGCCATTACGAGGTCTGGGGGGGAGAGAGAGAGAGAGAAAGAGAGGGAGAGAGAGACTGATAGCGCGGGGGGGGAGGAGTGACAGGCAAGCTGCAAGATACACGGAAAGGAATTCAAAGAAGGCAGAGAGCAGAACATGAGGGTGTGCGTGTTTGTGTGTTTGTTAGCTCGCAAGTGTGTTCAGTGTGCGGGTGGGGGCGAGAAGTAAGGGAGAGTTTGTGTTTGTTTCTCGACTTGTGTGTGTGTGTGTGTGTGTGTGTTTAACGGGGTTATTGGTGTGGACAGGGGGATGGAGGTCCTCCTCGTCTCCATTGTGCCGGCGACCTTTGGCCTTTCGCGACTTTGAGTGAATGGGAGGAGAGAGTGAGGGCCAGGGACTTTAAATAGTGCATGAGCTCGGCCCGGGCTCTGATGGACAGCAGCAACATGAGCTTTCTCCGTTTCGCCCGAGAAGCCTGTGAAGACACAACATCAAACTGCCAGACCTCGCCGTGACCCCGCTAGCATTTTGAAGATTTGATGGAGAAATCTCAGCTGCCACTTACGATAAATGTCATCAGCTACTGATGTGTGGATTTCTGTCGACGCCGTGGTCGCTTGTTTTGGCTGTCCGAAAAAACGGTACATATTTGATATTCGGGAGTTTCCCTTTTGTGGTACTGTTTTATGGACACAATCAGGGCTATCTTATAGTTCCAGTATTTATACTGTCGCACTATTAGCGCAGCAAGGGATATTTTCCGTTTACGTCATCACTTTGATACCCATTGTACGATTATCAACAGAATACTCGGTTTATATTTTAACTGTCGAAAGTAATACTACATGCTGCAGTCATTTTGGTATTATAAGAGACATTTTAGGGATATGAACCGATTTTTTTGTGAATGTTTGTGTAATAGAGCATTCAGATGCAACTTTTAAAACACAATGTGACAAAGGCCGTCTCTTCCAAATGAAGTGTTGAAGTTACGAGTCATAAAATACACAACTATCAAACTGAATACACTCAGCCGCTCTGTGTACTCGTTCTGGTATGTCCACCAGCTCATGGCGGTTAGTGTTTGCAAATATTTAACTTGATTTAGCTGTATAATGGAGTCAGTTGTTTGGCTTTAATGACTCGACTCTAACTGCTCCGGCGACACAGTGTTATAGCATTTACTATTAATTTGATCGTGATGAATAGTTAATTTTTTTTCAACGCTTTACTGTTATGGACTTAACAGTTGACATAACAAGCACCCGCATCTCTTCCGAGACATCCTCCGCTACGCGCCACGAACCTGCGTTCGTTGGGATTATCCAACTGGCATGCCTCCTAAAGACCTTTTATTAAAAAAAAAAAAAAAAAAAATGTTTTTCCCCATACCACAGCACTTTTTTATTTTTTCTTTTTTTTTGGATAACCTTACTGAGCGGACTGATCCTGTGCTAACAGCTTGCTAGTATCCGCGGCCATCGGCCCCTCCGGGGAAAAGCCTCTCGTTCCACAAATGTGCTCAATTAAAAAGAGCAGAGTGCTCGGAGAGGGGGCAGCGAGGGGGCCTTTCCCTGTGCCTGTTTGATCCGGATTTCCTAATTGGTCAATGACAACACATTACCAGACACGCGGACGCTTGATCCGCGGAGAGGAGGCTTTTGACTGCGCCGCTTCTGCCTCTTCCCCCTCTCCTCCCCTCCGCTCCCCCCCCCCCCACGCACCACCGCCATCCCACAAACCCCGGCGTGACCAGGCGCAGTGTGTCTGTGTCCGAGTGTGTCTGTATGTAAAGGAGGGGTGGGGGGGGGGGGGTCCCGTGTGTGTGTTTGAATGGGGGGAGGCTGATTTAGAGGTTAGGCAGCACACAGGCTGTCGTAAATCTGTGTCACAAATCTTCCTCATGAATCTGTGAGGGGTTGGGTGGGGGGGTGGGGGGGGGGGTCCTCATGAATCTGTGAGGGGGGGGGGGGGGGGGGGGGGGGGGGGGTACGACACACGGACACAGGCATGTGATGAATCCCATGCAACAGACCGAGCTCCACCTCCCCTCCCCTCAACCGGCCTCTGCTCGGGTCCACACACCACGCCACTTGCACTCTAATTTGCCAGAGATTGTGGGCTGCCATGTTTTGATTGCCTTTCTGTAAATGGATCGGGAAGCCTCTCATCTCAGCTCCGTGGCTGTGAGGAATGCCAATGCGTCTGGGGAGGAAGAGGGGGACTCTCCAGGGGGAGAAGACTTAGCAGAGTCCTCAATCAAAACGCCGAAGACATTTGTTCAATATTTCCGTGCACATCTTCCCTTCTTAGTGGAGGCATATTATTTCCCCCATCCTCGTGTGTGTGTGTGTGTGTGTGTGTGTGGCAATCTTTGTGAAGTCACCGTGGTATATATATTAAAAAAAAAACATAAATCAAGCCAAAGAGTTTGGAAGTAGTGTCTCTGATGCAAATCACATGTTTGCCGAACACTATGTGTCATTTTATAGAAGCTTACAGGGAGCCAAGAATAGCATCAAATGAATATTGAATGCTAGGACAGTGGAGGCTGTTTGCGGGCGTTACGTAATTCAGCTTATGCCGTCCAATGATGCAATGACAGTGCCGTCGTTTTCACACATGCACAGACGATACACACATAATCTCATTCTTACGTGTTCAAAACCAGCCTGTGCAAATACTTTACAATATGGGGGTTTGCTTCCCTGCATAAAACAGTAAAAAACGAATAGTTTGCTTCTTTGGGAATGCAGTTTGGTAAAACTATCAGTTTAATATTGACCCTTCGCCCCCCCCCATACCTTCATTAGCTTTTAATTTTATTTTATTGAGTTTATATAACGAAAGAAAACATTTCTGAGGAAAAGTCCAATCCTACTTACTTTTGAAAAGAGGATTTTTTTTTTTTGCCACCTACTATTCCATGCTGGGCGTAATATTCCTATCTTGTATTTTCATGGGTGAAATTTTGCCACAACCCACTTTCTAGCTGTTGGCAAACAACACAGCTCCACATCATCCATCAGGGAAGTTGAGGTAGCCTGACAGGTAAACATAAACAACGCTGCCTGCAGGAGCATTTCCTAGAACACACACACACACACACACACACACACACACACACACAGCTAGAGACAAACAGACAGTACATACACGGGGAGTCAGAGAGGGAAGGTGTGAAAAGACGCTGAAGGAGCGGTGCACCGGATCAGAGGGGAGGAGGATATGTATGCTGCAAGAAGTGAGAAAAAGGGAAAGACGGAAACGTTCTGTATCCTCCTGTTTTAGCCCCCTGAAAAAAATCTACTGAACCATCAGCGATTACAGGCCGTCTGGGTCATGAATCTCTCGCTGCAGTGGTCCGCTCACTCTCCACTCAGTGATACTGCAGAGGTGTGTGGCCCTCGCTCACCTGGATTGGCACACAAACAACCGCGCTCGCAAGTACAAACTACCCAGCAGGCCAGAGCAGCCGCCTGACCCCCCCGCCTTCTATTACGGAGGTTTCCGTGCAAATCAAATGGACACTTTGCATCTCCTTTTTCCGTGACTGCAAAGCTTACACCGTCGGGACGAAGCCGATATGCAAAGCTGTTTTTTTTTTTTTCCATAAATGCACAGGTGAGCGTGATCCACGAGCAGCAAAACCAAACAGGCTGTCACTGTGATACAGTACAGGCGGGCCATGGGGTAATGTGTGTGTGTGTGTGTGGGTGTGTGTGTGTTTTTTTGCGCCGTGTGGGTGCACACGCACATATGCCTGCTCAGGACACGAGCAGAAAGTGCTGAACATATAATTAGCTAATCCGGCAGAAAGCAGAGATAGGCAGTCACTTAATTAAAATGATTCATTAAGGGCAATGAAAAAAAAAAAAAAAACTTCCTTCTTTCAAAACTGCTGTCTATAATTACAAATTACTCCCCCCCCCTCCTCTCCGTGGCAGAGGACTTCAATATGTGCGTGCGCACGCCCGTTTGAATGCGAATGTGTTTGTATGTGCGCACGTGGTCGGTGTATCTCATTAAGGGGGAGGGAGGGAGAAAAGTCAGTGTCAGTGGCTCATTCAGCGTTAGGATCCTCGGCTAATGAGATTAGTCAATAATGGATTGAAAGCAAGCAGGCCCCCCTCCCCGACACAATGGCAGAAGAACGGCTGCCCCGTCAGCGGCACATCCTCCACTGGTCAATACGCACACAAACACACACGCAACAACACACTCGCACTTGCAAACACACGGCTGAACAACAGGGGCCACCTTTTTAACATACAAATTGTGTTATAGTATTGAGCGGCGGGCCGTGGGAGAGCGAGCTACGTGCCTCGCGGGCTGCAGACAATTCCCCGGGATTGAGATCCAAACCTGCAAGAATATCCAGCCCTGATTTCCAGCAAAAAAATGGATGTGTTCCGATGTCACACCCCGGGCCCCTCCGAGGCCCCAGATCTCTGTCATTGCACGAATGAGCGAGTGTCTGAGCCCGGGAAGGACGAACAGGTCCGGAGAGTTGAAAACTCTCCTCCCCAAAGGTAAAGAGACATGACACGGGGACTTCAGGGCCAACTTTGGCACAAACGGCTGAACAACCTGCTCACGAGGGTAAAAACCTTGCACAAACGTGACACTTCCACGAGTATGCAGGGCCCCGATGCATTTCCAGTCGGGAGACTTTTGGGAGGCAACAGCAAACACAGAAAATGCAACTACTTGCATGCATTTGGGTTGACGGATCAGGAAGCGGCTGTTGCATCTATCCAAAATGACTTAAAAAACACCAACCAGCCTGAAAGCCCGGGCATTATTTTAACAGTGGATTAGGAGGATGCCCTATTTAGCCCCCTTGGACTTTAAGAGGTCCAGTTTTATTTACTCCCCAGAATCTCTTCCTCTTTAGTGAATTTTTACTGGGTTTCATCTGGCAGGCTAAATACGTCTGCCCTCTGATTGGTCCGGCTTGTTGGGGAGCAGCAGGGGAGACCTGCTAACACTACTTAAGGCTTAAAAAAATATATATTTTAAATAATTCATTTGCAAGCTTTTAGAATAAACAAAGAAGTGAAATCTCATTCACTCACTCACAGTGTGTTGATACATTTTACCAAAACACATTTGAATTTAATGAATCAAAATAAGGAAGTAAAGGGCCATATTTTGAGCAAACATTATATTATCCATCATGAAGTGGCATGTCTCTATCAGCGAAACTAAATGCAGTTATTAATGCATGAGACAAATGGATTGGAATAATTCATACGTCCTTTCAAAAATGACAATGTACCATTATTTTGATGAATCACAATAACACATAATCCACATAATGTGTACTTTCTAAATTATATAAACTCAGGAAATATTGTTATTATTAAATTATTATTATTATCAAATAGTATTAAGCAAATTAGGTTATATATATATATATATATATATTTAGCTGACTATATCATATCCACTAACATTGGCCTGCATGATACCGAGGTGTGAGGCTGCTGCTGACAGGATGTCTCCATGTCTGGGGTCAGCAGCATGCTACTGAAGGTCAGCTCCCTGGTCATTTGTTTGACCGCTGCTCCATCACCGTCCAAACACAGGGCGTCGTATCAGGTAAACCAATTATTATCCGACACGAAAGCAGAGAGCGGAGAAGGTCCCACACGACCACTTCCTGTTATTAGCGGCGTGTCTCTCTGCAAAAAAAAAAAAAAAAAAAAAAAAGAACGGCACCGCGTCCCCCATCCCCAGCATGTCTTCGCCGCTACTTATCAGCTGCCAAGCGACTCATTTACCTGCAATGTGTGGGATTTAACGGTAATTTAACCTACATTCTGACGAGCAAGTGAACGAAGCTGCCATTTCCCTCCCTCCCTCATTTTGCCACCGTCTCTCAGCCTCAAAACGCATAAACAGCAGTCAGAACGGCCAGCTTTCTCCTGTTTAGTATTCAGCTGTAATCCTCCCGGGTGGACACCATGCTGTGTAGACAATCTGCATTTTGATTGGAGTACACTGGAAGCTTCCGCGTGCCTCCGTAAAAGCCGACGCCTTGGAAAACAACACACAGAATGGCCGTTTAGAAGCGTATTTCTAGGAATGTTCAGCCGACTGTGCTCGGCAACCGCAAATAGCTCGGCGAGATTTATCTTGTTTCATTAGCCGGCGTCGGCGCCGACACGAGGGCATGATGTGAAACTGATCATTTGTTGCACTGCGACTCTGTTGGCCGACATGGAAATGCCGGCGATACACTGTATAACTCGCTCAGAGAGCCGTTTGTACAATCTCACCATTAGGAGCCACTTTGTTCCTGTAGCCCCTCTGGCCTCAAACCAGGCTTCAGCCTCCGATGGCTGTAACCATGGCAACTGCCTTCATTCAACACTTGCAAATAATGAAGACAATGTGTTTTCCATTTAGATGAGCCTCTTTTTTTTTTTTCTTTTTTCGTGCAAGAAGATACGGAGAGTCCGTCCTGACTGTTTCATTACGGGAGCTTAATGACGTGATTCCTGCTGCTGGATGCACTGTACGAGCGGAATCACAGATTCAAATTGGTCTGCCGGGACATGAGTCAATGCCAATGTTCACAATTCAATATTACGCTCAGCCGCTAAACTTGAGAAAATTCTTTTTCTTCCCGGCCTCAGGGGACTCGAAAATTGGAGAACTGCCTCGGGCCGAGAATTTAGTATCTCGATCACACAAAGCAAAAACAGAGAGAACAAGCAAGGCAGGCAAATGAAAAGTAGAACCCTGTTGATTGTATTTGCTCAATTTTTAGACCTTTGTATTATTATACTCTTCAGATTTGAATGGATTTCTATTTGGCTTTGTTTTGACAATCACTCACACCAGAAACAATGACTCTGGCGTGGTCACCTTTTGTTTTTACATAATATACTGTGAGGATGTCATTTTCCTCATCTGCCCTCGCCTTTTATTTCTGTCAGTATTTTACTTTTGGTTTTCCCAGATCTTATCATAAGATAAGATAAGATAAGATAAGTGATAGCAGATACAGCCAATACTGTGAACATCTGACTAACGGTGTGTGTTTTTCTATTTTTATCATTTAAATAATCCGAGGTGTAAACGGGGACAGGCGCTGCAACGAGTCAAATCGTAACAAGGAAGTTTGTAAATCTGTGCACAAAAGTTACACACTACACACAGCAGTGGAGTGGAAAGAATGGGAAGAACTTGAGGGGCAGGAGTCTCCTTTCCACTGTTTATAGGGAAAAGTCCCCGTAAGCAGAGCCAGCTTTCCGAGGCCCAAATTAATTTGAGAGTTTTACAAATCACTAGACAGGAAACCCAGGGGGTTGTTCCGCACTTCCACTGCCTCTCCTCCTCCTCCTCCTCCTGCAGCCCAGTCAACGTTCTTTTGATTTGTCGCGTGGCTCGTTTCGCGGGGGACAGCGCACAAAGCCGACTAATTCCTTGATGGCGAGAGTTTATCGGGCAGAGTGGGGCGCATTTCATAGCTTGTTGCCACGCGTGGTGTCTGTGTTAACACGTAACCCCGAAAAGAACAACGAGCGGAGGCTGTCAATAGACGTTCCATGATACCTGTTGTTGCTGTTGAAACACAACAACAACTTTTAATATACACACACTCGCACACACAGAGAGAGAGAGAGAGAGAGAGAGAGAGAGAGAGAGAGAGAGAGAGAGAGAGAGAGAGAGAGAGAGAGAGAGAGAGAGAGAGAGAGAGCACCACGGTACCATTTCAGAATGGGTTTGTTGGTACAACAAAGTGGTGGTGCTCATGTGTATGGGGGGCCCACGGTGCACCACGATTGATATACGAGAGATAAAACACCGTTTGACTCCTGAATCGCCGTCCAATCCCACGCTCTCTGGGACGCACGTATCTATGCCGCACCCGGCCTCGCTCGGCTGACAAGCAGGCCAAACCCCTCGTATCTCGCACTTCTGGAAGATGTGGCCCTCCGAAAAGGAAATAAACCACTTCTTTAAACAAATAAATACTGGGGATTAGGATAGTGAGGTGATTTGTGGATTTCAGCGGCATAGTGTGGCACAGGCGACAGCATGAAAGAAAGCGAAAAAAAAAAAAAAAGGTTAGGAGCAAAGGGGAAACGCCTGATTCACTGTTTAACATCATATTTACTAAAACTGAAACAACACAACTAATTGAATAGACCACAATTCCCAGCTGTAACCTTATTCTCTACTGAAATGCAGACGGAGGAGTCGGAAAACAATCTCGCAGCCCGTGGCTGCTCATTACCTGCCGACTTTGAAGCAATGCGACAAGTTTTTTTTTATGGGAAACGTGTATGATTGGTACACCTAAGCTCAATAAGCTGCATGTATTTTTAATGAGACAAGGGTACACGATATAGAGGGAGGTTGCTGCCGGCAAGGAGGATGACGCTTTGCGTCACAACTGAGAGCGCTTTTGTGCGAGTCTTTTTATCTTTGGATCACAACAATTCAATTAGCTTTTGGCCATTTGCGGTCCTGATGCATTGAATCCATCCCCATGATGGACACGGGTTTGTTGGACAAGTTGGTTTAAGTGCAGTCTACAGCTCTCTGGGATGTAAGTTAGCCATTTGACACCTTGTAGTGGCACTGAATGCATCTTCACGTGGCCGTATTCAACGCAGATGCTCGGCTAATGCCTTTTTATTGGCTCTCAATGTCATAGCACAGCGCATACGCGTGCCCGCGCACACACACACAAGTCTACACACTAAAAGCACAAACACTGCTTAAGCACTTTAGAGAACGTGACACAAGAGGACACTGTGTCGCTAAAGGTTAAAGAAAACACGACAAAAATGAAGAGGGCAGGAGAATTTTCATTAACGTCGGACCTCACAGGCTGGGAGGACACCACACACACACACACACACACACACACACAAACACACACACACACTGTATTCACGGAGAGGGACGGAGGCTGCGGCGAGCCTCTGAGAGACCACCAGGTGTGACCTATTCATTATTTACCAACAGAGGCAGGCGAGCAGCATCTGCACGCTGTGCACAGCCCTCCCTTTGTAGGAGAGATGTGTTGGGATCAGATGAGCCAGGGCACCTTTGTGGATGGACACCTTTGTTCACCCCCCCCCCCCCCCCCCCCCCCGCCCCCCTTGTCCACCCCCCCCCCCCCCCCGACTGCGTGTCACCCCTTTCCTGCTCCGCGACAAGCAGAACGCAAAACGCATCTTTTATGTTGTCGTTTTCTCTTTTAACTCTGGGAAAAAACACGACTCCATTTGTCCAAATCTAAAACAGCGCCGGTGCAACGTTGCAGTAATGTCATTACTTTAATGAGTAGAGAAAATGGAATTATAAGCGATTAGTGCTCACGGTAGGCTGGGATGAGTATACACAACATTTATATCTTTCCAGATGGCCACAGTGGTCTGTCGGAAGATTTGACCTGCTCTGACGGCGCCAAGCATTTTGTCACACTAATATGTTGTAGCCCCAACCCATAGAAGTGTGCCGGTTACAGGGAAAAACACGGACTATGTGCGCCGACTGCGTCTCGCCGCCGTTTGGTTTTGGACGACGTATGGGTGGGAGGACCTAAGCGACGGACGGACATCTCACACAACTCCAGGGCGCGGCGGGAGCTCGACAAAGGTCGCCGCGAACAGACGGAGATGACGCGTTGACGGACGGGATAAAAAAGCCCGACGTGGAAACGACAAAATCACTTCGTATCAGCGGTCACTGATGGGAAGCGGGGACCACCACGCTCAGGATCAGTGCCCTCAAGTGGACCTGCTATAAGAGCTTGGGCAGAAACAAACGGGTCACCTTCCTGCGAATGAACTACTCCATTCTATTCTATTCTATTGTGTTTTAATCTTCTTTTATCTTCTATGTAACCACAACACTAGTGGAGATAAATTACCCTATCATGGACAGCTTGGCACAGGTTCACGCACATCTAGGGTCATTAAGGCAGCTGACAAAGGCTTTTTTTTTTAATGAATTTGTGTGAAAGAGTAAGTTCAGCCTCTTTCGGTTGAGGCCGTGTGTGTGTGTGTGTGTTCGTTTGTTCGTTTGTGTGTGTGTGTGTGAAGGAGCCTGGTTTCATTTCTTCTTGTAACACCCTAATGACTTTATTGTTTCATTCTTATCCAGCCTGCAGAAGCTATTACCATATAAACACCTGTGTTATCAAAGCACCACAAACAGTTTCCTGGATAATTTAACAAAGATGCGAGTGCTGATGCGGTATGAGGTGTTGTGACTTGTGCGCGCGCGCGTGTGTGTGTGTGCGCATAAACCGAGGTTCTTTTCTTTTTTTTTTTTTTTTTTTTTTTATCAGTGCGTGTTAAACTGTGTGTATATTTTGAGATATCTATTCTCTGTGTGGGAGTGCACTTTGTGATATCCATTTCGCAAAGAGAGAGAGGGAGAGAGAGAGAGAGAGAGAGAGAGAGAAAGCGTGTGTGCAGGAACTTGCCGGAACCTGGCTACAGCTGGCCACTTTTCAGCTTCAATTGGAAAAGGAAAATATGTCTGAGTTACCTTAAATGGAGGTTGCTTTGGCGTACAGGGGGACAGAGGGAATGTTTTGCATTACCATCATGTTCCGTGCAATCTGAATCAAAACCCCGGTTGAGGCAAACAAAAAAGGGAACACTTGCATAACGTAGGAGCCTGATGTTACCCTGCAGAATTGGACCTCTCTAATCTTTTTTTTTTTTTTTTGACTCAGCCCCCCCCCCCCCCCCCTCCCTCTCAGTCACAGGGGCTGGATTGTTCTGCTGAGGCTTGGCAGAGGCCGCGGATGGGAAAAGTGCAGGGGAGGCAGCTAACACTTCCTGCCTCCCTGAATCACGGAGTTAACCTTCACCGAGGGCACAATGGCTTCTCGTTAGCGCCAAAACCGCCCCACATGCAGGCCGCCTGTCACTGGCCCCGTTCCTGTTCGCTGACCCCTTTTTGTGTGTGTGTGTGTGTGTGTCCCCGGTCCCCTGTGCGACCCCTCGTCCGACCAGGGCCGCGCGCAACGCAGGTTCATGTGCCGCGCGGTAATGCCAACAGACATTATTTTCTTATCCGTATTTGAGGACGCGCGGTCGGAAAGTACACGGCAAAAATATGCATTTTGGGGGCACGGGTGCACGTTTTGCGGAAAAAAAAGGGAAAAAAAACGCACTCAACCGCGAGTGACACACCTAACCTCACAGTCCTGCCACTTCATAAAACAGCATGACACCAAACCCCCACCCCTATAACGGGGCGGGTTCATGCTTGAGAATGTGAATAAGGGGTTTAAGAGAGACGAATTTGCCAAAAATGAGTCACTAAATTCAAAGGGGAAAGATGGAACACAGTGGTACTAAATGGTTTCTCACTTGCTTTGCTCTCATTTTCACTGGCAAAAACTAAAAAAACAAGCATAAAGGAAGCTAGCCTAGGAGAAAATAAAGCATTGATTTTGCACACTGCCCTCTCTACGACAGAGGACTCCGATCAATAGGCTCAAGTAATACTCTGCGCAAGTTTAATGCTTGAGCTGTGCAGAGGCAGACAAGTGCTTTGTCTGGAAATTATTCCCCTTTTTTTATTGCACCACCACCGCCGCCGCCGCCATTGCTGTTTCAAAGCAAAACAAAAAAGCCACTAGATCGGTTTAAAGAAACCGCGGCTCGGACGAGGACGGCGAAGGGGATCCGGGCAGGCAGAGCTGGTCTAAAGCAGTGGAGGAAGTTACCCGATCGTCAGAGAGAGGGAGAGAGAAAGAGAGAAAGAGAGAGGTTCATGTCGACAACCAGCAGTCGACAGGAGAAATCGCCTCAGCGGAGGTGGTGACCTTCGACCCCTGAGCACCACCAAGGCGGCAGAAGCGGATACGGTCAGCCTCCAATCAGATCGACACCGAGTCGAGATAAGCGCGACTAGACTCTTTGCGGCGATCGCTGGAAACTGCACTCTGACACGGGCGCGCGCATTCTCAGGGAGGCAATCCGCGTGTGACCCTGCTAAGGAGGCGAAGAGTGAGCGTGTGGAGACGCGGCGAAAACCAAAGAAAACCGGGGCTCCTCTTTAGCCGGCAAAATATTCATTTCCTCACCGCTCACTTTTTCCTTTTAAGGTGCCTCCGATGTCGGAGAGAGAGACTCCTGGGCCACCTGTGAAACGTTAAAAAGCGTTGACCCAGAGATTTGAACACTCATTAAGCGCTTTAAAGTGGAGAGTTCTCCGAGATCCCCTCTCTCAGATGTTTCCCTCTGTGTGCACCCAATGGTATATCAAGTTCAGGAAATTAGCCAGTTCCTGTTGGGGGAAGAGCGAGAGAGAGAGAGCGAGCGAGTGAGAGCGAGCCAGCGAGCGAGCGAGCGAGAGAGAGAGAGAGAGAGAGAGAGAGAGAGGCCAGCGTCAATGCAGCTCAGTTTTTACTATGAGGCTTCTCGGGCCTCTATTACATCCTGAAGCCAAAATCACATAGACTAATAGCTCGTCTATGCTTATACACTAGCCCAGGAGACCACTTGACTGTGTTTTCATTTAAAATGATGATGGAATAAAAAAAAAGAATAATCCAGATGCCGTCTGCTTTAATGCAGCAAGGTAAACTGCATTTAAAACAAGTGAAGAAATACACACGAGAGGGGGAGGCACCTAAAGTCTTTACAAACACAGGTTAGTACTGTGCAAATAATATGGTCATTAGGTCATTTAATATCTTCTGGGCAAATTGCGGTCGAACCCTCGAGACACGGCCGCTGTCCACACATCAGGAACCAATCAAAGCCCCTCCTGGCTATGGCGAAGGCTCTGTCAGGCTTGAAGCGGCAACACGTCCCCAGGGAAATAGAGAAAGGCCAAATAATCAAAGACACACAGCCACTTCCTGCCCTTTATCGGTCCGGAGAATCTCCACCAGCCCCGGTTCTGGACTGTGATGAGGTTGAGATGGCTTTCCTCACTTTAACCAAAATCACACACGAGCGAGATTAGGCGGCGGATGACGGCGCGAGTTGTTCCCCCGGGGCCCGGGGTGTTCCCCCCCCCCCCCCCCCCAGTGGTCGGATGAGTGACAGCACCACCGCAGCCGCCACCGCCAGACTGGGTTTGGCATGTCACACAAGCGTGACCCCTGTGTCGCAGTCGCAACCCACAAACTGTGGCTGTAGCATAGGTTGTAACCCTAACCCTGCTGTTTCCATTGCACTCTTCAAACGGACAACTGGCCCCTGCAGCATGTGGTGCAAAAAGCTTGCTCGTGCATGGCCAAACAAGCACGCACGCAGGCACGCAGGCGCGAGCGCGCGCACCGACGCGCACAAACGCAACAACAAGATCATGTGGGAAAAGTAAGTTCTCGACACAATTTTCCACGGCCAGGACACTGTGGGGCAGAAAAAAAAAAAAGCCAACTCTCCAGCTCCAGTGGCGCTTTTCTCTCTTAAACTCCGTATTCACATTCTCAAGAGCGGACTGAATCTGCACAGCGTCTTGTCAAACCCTGATGACTGGCAGGCGTCGAGGCAGACCTCTGCATGCTGCCACTGAAATTAGGCTTGGAAGGAGTAATTTGTTTTTTATTTGGAGGGGGAGGGGGGGGGGGGGGGTGGGGGGGCGTGGAAGAAAATGGAGGGCTAAAGCGGCCTGATTGAGCAGGAAGGCTGTAAAGGGGAAGGAGTTCATGCAGACTAACATCTGTGATATTTCTTCACTTCGTACTCGTTCTCCCATCCCCCTTGCCTTGGGTGTGCCAAATGCTAAGGTGGGGCTTAGAAAAACAGCAAAGAGCGAGGGTATTTTTTTTTTTTATTTTTTTTTTTCGGTTACCACGAGTGTTGTGCATGCTGCTTCCACCGTGAGCCTCCTCCGTGTATCTGGAGGCCAAACTTTTCTCTTGACACAAGTCAAAGGACGCCAGTTGTTGTGATAAGCTGAACCACAAGGACTCTTTTTTCCACTGATTTAAATCTTTAAAATTCTTTCAGTCTGTGTTTCATGCCCAACGAAGTTTGAAGATGAAATATCTTGGCTCATGGAACGCACCGTGTAATCGGTTTCCTCGCGAAAAAACACGTTAAAGTAAAATGACATCGATTCACGCTGGATATTTGCAGGTCATGGGACGGAGAAGAGATTTTGCCCTCTACGATTCCAGATTGACTTTTGCTTTACTGCTCGGCAGGTTCAAGTGGCAGTTCCGTGCGCACGACAAAAAGCACCGAGAACACAACGATCAGAAGGCAAAGAGTGAGACCAATTGTGGCTATGACAGCTTATGCGTAACAGGATTGTTTTGGGGTTGTTGTTTTTTTTGCGGCCACGATGCTGTCGTGAGATAGTGTTTGTAAAATGGCTCATTCAGAGGACTAACAGGGGAAGGTCGAGAATCGTGCTAAGAGCTCACCCACGACTGGCTCATTATCGCGGCCTCCTCCCAGGTACAGCACGGCCGCGAGCTGCCACGGCGTGCTCCGACAAATACGTACAGCGCGTTGGGCTTGCCCCACTTCCCTTCAGATACATTCGCGCAGACACACACACACACACACACACAGAAGAAAACACAGACACTTGCTAATAGGTGTTTTCTCACGGCGGCGGTGCCTGCAATTTCTTTTTGTCAATGCTAAAGACTTTTGTGACCTTGTGACCGACAAAAGCGGAGCCGATTTCCATACACACGGACGTCAGACGATGTTTTTTCCGCAACGTCAGCAATATCGGTCGGCCATCGACTCACAATAATAACGCCGTGTTTATAGGGAACATTTCAAGGAACATATTAGGACCGGCTGACTTTCTGACTTGTGAGCGTGCCGACCAAATCCCAGATGAACACACTTGAGAACATTCAATTGGCAAGAAGAGAGAAAGGGCGGCAAATTATATACGCGAGTGCGATGGTTCTTAATATCTCACTGATGAATTGGCCAAGAGACGCTATTATACCGACTCATTTGTGCACGTGCTCCCTCCTGGCACACCTGACAGGAGGAGCAGTGGTCTCAGGTCGGGAAACATTGTTTGTGTCCTGGCTCAGACGACGCCTCCCGTCTCCAAGACGAGACCACCCCCTCGTCTCCCTCCCCCTTTCTGCCCCCCCCCTGCCCCTCCCCCCCACATGGTTGGACCCATACCACAGGGGGGTTGAATTTAATAAAGGCTCCTTCAGCCACATGCTAGAAATGTATGCAAATGGGCAGGTCCTTCTGTTTTCTGATACCCCCCCCCCCCCTGCAAGCCACAGCCAACGAGGAAGGGAGGGAGGGAGGGAGGGAGAGAGGGAGAGAGAGAGAGAGAGAGGGTGTGTTTGCCTGTTTGTTTTTGAGGAGCGAATGGATTATTTTGGTGAGGACCGCTCCTGGGCATTTGATCTGAAAAGCTATTATGATGATTGCGATTAGAATTAATTACATTATGAGCTACAGGAACGGTGGAAGAGGTACTTGACGTGCTTCCTTGTGGAAAAGGGGGAATTGCATAAAAGCACATGTAGCCACTGATTCCTCGAGAGCGGCGAGGTGAAATTAATAGCGCCGCAAAATCGGACCTTCCGGGCTGATAAACAAAGTGGGAAAAAAATAAAGTGCAACACCCTTTTACATGCATGTGCATAAAACAGAAAGAATATTGACTTCTCCGGCCTCCTGCAGCAGCTCCTCCTCCGCCCACATAGCAGTGATCCCTATCTAATACAAAGGGCCCGGGCCTTGCATGACTACCATGATGACCCGTGTTCATGAGGAGGTGAGAGCTGATCATTTTGTTCCGACGTAGTGAGCCGTGACAGGCAGCAGAGCGGGAAGGAGGAGGGAGGGGGGGGGGGCGGGAAGAGGAGGAGGGGTAAAGGGAGGAGAGGAAGGCCACGGTGGGACCCACCAGGGGCAGCAGCGGGCCAGGGCCAGGCGGAGGGGAACCAGCCTTTCCTGCCGCTTCCTTCCCGTGCTCTTGGCCAGCTGAGCAATCAGGTCACCTCTCTTTCCAGTGTCGCTTCTGGTCAATTGTTCTCCTCCCTCTCTCTCTCTCTCTTTCTCTCTGTTTCTCTCCTTTTTCCCCCCCCCCTTTCTCTCTTTGCGGTGCCACGGCCTGCAGCTGTTGTGGCTGATGTCATTTTTTGGGGGTTTGGGGGGGGGGGGGGTAGGACTCTGTCTGTGCCTGCGTGTTGGACGCTGCCTCCGAACGAACACGGCGAGGGCTCATTTAACACGCAGCGAACGCCAGGACGTTCCGTGTGGGACGAGCGACCGCGAACACGAGCTCCCATGCAACCCGTGCAGATAATATGCAAAAGCATAATCATTATGAAAAACACTCTGGCCTAAACTGCGCACCAACAGCACAACAAGAACTCCTTCGTGCCAGCGCGCTTCCAGTATTTGTTCTCGACCCACCAAGATTAAGGGAGAGGAGAGAAAGTGCACAAACATGACCTTTTGACCTCCCACAAACACTGTGTACAGAGAGAGTACACAAATCTTCAAGCTTAAAGATCGGCTCATACCGCAAGCAGAGCTGAACCCGTACGGTTGCCATTTAAATAATACAATATCGAAGCTTCAACCTGAGGGCGTTTCAGGAGAATCCGCTGCACAAACTGATGCGGTGCCCACTTCAAGCCGTGAAGAGAAACGGAGTGAGGGGACTTGTGGTGATGCTAGCTGACAGGTAATTCCCAGCTCTGAGTGCAAGATTCACTCCAACACCGTTGCGAAGAAAAACTCCCCCTTTTGAAGCGCGTTCCAAGACGGTTAGCCGGAGACTTAATGTCAGAGACAGATTAGATCCCGTCCTGGCTTGTTCAAAGAACATGAATATTTACATTATTGGTTCAGATGGCATCAGATGAGCAAATCAAACCCACATCCTGGACAGAACAGGGCATGCCTGCACATTTGGCACATTCTAGTGCCTATGAAGACAGATGAACATGATATTCAGAGTCTTTTTTTTTTTTTTTTTTCTTTTCAGGAGAAACGTATTTTGATATGGGCAATCTCGCAAGATTGAACAGATTCTCGGAACGGCACATCTGTGGAAGCCTGACAACCAGCTAAAGAGACTCTTGATATATACGTGGGGCAATGAGGCCCAACTTTTGTCCTGACCTTGAAATCGCTGCCACTTACGAAACGCTGTTTTGGTATGAGAGACACCGATTATAGCCCATTTCTAGGCCAGCACATAATCAGTGTCCAAGTTCCAAATCAATGACCTACTTTCCAGCATACACACATCGCCACCGCACATACGCTGCGAGGCAAACTCGCCGTTAACAGCTTAATGTGGAGGAAGACAAGAATAAAACCAAGGCTTTGTTTGGATCTGAGGATGCAACCAAGTGTCGATACTTGGAAACCCAAATGAGGGCGCCGTGATTTGGTAACAGCCTGGCGGAGCGGCGGAGGCCCACTCCGCGGAGCCGCCTGTGTTATTTTGACACTGGCTGGCAGCGAGGGGGGCACGGGGGTCACGCGCGGCAGCGCTCCGCCGGGGCGAGCAGATCAGATCTGACCTGGATAAAGTGGCGAAACAGTAGGCACCGACTTCCACAGCCGCGCACGCTGTGAGGAAATGTGAGCGGCGGCTCGGTGAGTGAGGTCAGGACTGCACAGAGAGCTTAATGCAGGGTGGGCTATTTAGAGAAACACCCCACCATCACCTCTCCTGCCCCCCCCGCCCCCCAACACAACTCTACAACCCCCTCGAGCAGATCCACCACCACACAGCTCCGTGCACCATGCAGTCACGCAGACAGATGGAAAGAGACTGCTCAGATCATCCAGCACTGTCCTCTCTAACCGTGGAAACGCTTCCTGCGACGACGCAACCTTACGACTTGATTATTATAATTTTTTTAATGCATTGTTGTTGTTTGTTGAGAGAGAGAGCGAGAGAGAGAAACTAAACGTGCCGTCCATACACATGCGGATGTCATGTGGAACAGCCCCTGACACGCTGCAGGCTGACGACACAAAGACAGACCGGCACGCACAATCTGATGGATGGAGGACGCCGGAGTACATGCGTCTTCATTTCCTCATTAAAATGAAAAAAATAAAACAATTAAAAATCACTTGTTAAGCGAGTCACATGTCCATATGTATATTTCAGCCTTACAGCGTTTTTATTTCATTACTCATTCATTTTTTATTTAGAACTTCTCCTGCCCATACGGTCCCAAGAAGAGAGCCTTTTTTTTTTTTTTAAGTAAAGGGATGTAACGGGGGACAACATTTGCAAAGTATATTTTTAAACCAGAAAAAAAAGCGTTCCCAAAAGTTCAGCTGAAGTTAATATGAGGCCTCACCACAGTCCAATGTAGACGAGTCACGCATCTTCCAAAAATGACAGTCTTTTTAATTCAGCGTCCCCTCTCTTTGCGTGTCCCCAGGGATCGCTTCCTTGGCGAGCTGCGCCAGAGGAGCGCTAAAAACAAAGAGTGAATTTTGTGCTACACACACACACGAGAAAAAAAACAAAACAGATACCGCCTCGATTTTTTCGAACTCAGACTAATGAGGTGAACCGCTTGAAACAAGAAAAACGAAGCGGACCTAGTAATACCGTCTTTTGCTTATTTTACACAGTTCTGCGTCCCACCTGGCGCCTACATTTCCCACGATGCCCCTCGAGCACAGAGAACTCGCCCTTGCCTAAGCCTAGGCCGGTGGTACCGTAACTCTGAATTATTACGAGTCAGATACTGAAGTTGTGAAAGAAATGAGATGATTTATGCGCGCCGAGTAAAAACATCCTCATAATTGCAGGTTTGCGGTTGTGTACCTTGGCCCGCCGAGCCACCAAGAAGGAGCCTTGGGGCTGCTACATAGCTTGACTCAATCCTCCATCTCTGTGTGGCTTTGGGGAGCATTGATCCGGCATAATCGCGTTTGGAGAAAAATGCTCTTCTCCCCCACCGTGGACGGCATCGCCTGGTGTCATCCTTTAGATGGTGTTTTGGACAACGCTGCATACGCACATGCGAGCGAGCGGAGTAATCCTTCGCCGTTCCTCGAAACCAGCGAGGCATGGGGTTTGGTTACCGAGTCAGGGAGGAAAAAAAACAACAACAACAACAACAACAACAACAACGCACTGAAATGGCAAACAAGCGAATCCATGTTTTTCCTGTGCATGCACGGTTTCACCAAAGTGCTCCTCCAAGCCATAGAATCAGGCGCGGAAAAAAAGGGTTTGGGTTACTCGTTCGCTGAACGGCCGACGCGGGCTGGGACAGCGACGGCGAATCCCGTCTTGGATCACTGCAATGGGCAGACAGAGTGGACTATTCACCCTGGCCTGGCTTTATCGCTGGAGACCAAATGAATGACTTCCTTTCTCTGTGCTTAGCAGGTCCCGCGAGGTCAAACGGGCACATCCTGCTGACCTCCTTCCCCAGTGCAACCCTAAACATGACCTGCTCTGGTCTCCGCGCGGCGGAGTGGTCAGAGCGAAAGTTCAAGTTGAGGGTGGAGAAATTCGATTTGGACAATACGCTGCAAGTGTTTCGCTTGGGAGTTCTTTTTCTTTAAGATAAGTGGTGAAGTGTGGCCGTTAACCATGTGTGAATCAGAAGAAGAAAAAAAAGCAACCTGCCACACACGCAGAGGGGTCGCAATGAATCAACGCGACGGCATCCGCAGCCACCGCCCGACCCGGCGGGGCATTGTGGGATGACAAAGAACTCAAAGCGTTGTTTCGGGGGGAAAAAAGCAGAACAAATGGGGATTACAATATTTGAGGAATTGGAGTCTTTCAGCTGACCTACATCTCCCACAGAGACTCGAAATTATAATCCCAGCATACATGTTTGGCTATTGAGTTTTTCAGATTCTGCATCAACACCGTGAAATTGTGTTAAGATGGCTAACTAAACGGGTAAAAGGGGAGATTAGTGGCGAGAGATGCTGACAGCGCTCAAACGCGTCTGGAGGTTGAAATGTGGGCTGACAGCTCGTGATTTCAGTGTACACATACGTGTATACATTGTTAACACCTACTATAGGCTACAACAGCAAGCTAAAACATGCGGAAGAATCCCCCTTAAAGCTGAGTTAAAAAAAAAAAAAAAAAAGAAGCCAGACATTAAATCGTTTTTAACTGTTTAGCTGCAGCCTCTGAGGTTTTGATTAGAGCATTCATTGAACCCTACACACACACACACACACACACACACACACACACACACACACACACACACACACACACACACACACACACACACAGAGTGGTTAAAGAGTGATCGAATGCACCCCAGCAGTCCACAATAATCATAATAATGGTTTTTGTGATGCCTATTTGCTAAAAATCTTTGTTTTGGTATCCTTGAGAAGGGAACATTCTTAAAGTCTGGAATAGTGTATTG
>JAFBJU010004794.1:82655-105672 GCA_016785305.1 Colistium nudipinnis | reverse complement strand
ATATAAATAAACTAAAGTAACAACTCAGAATAGGATATAGTGGCTCTTATTTTGAATTATTATTTCAAAAAAAGAGCACGTACACTCTGACTTACTGCTTCTTACGCTTCATTCAATATGTTCACTCTTCAATCCTTGCCCAATCAGTGAATCCGCCACTGCTTGACATTCAAATCCATTTCATTGACGGCAATAACAGTGAGTCACAGACTAACAGTAGCTGTACTACTGTGCTTTATTTTTCCCCAGTTTGTCATACTTTCTATAGTAAGTCGTTTGTAATAACTACTACCCTTCAAAGCGCTTGTGTGCGTGCGACAAAGGGAGAAGGAGTGCGTATGTACGGTATGTTTACGAAGCCTCAGGAAATACCAAGACAGACACACTGACTCTCCAGCACTGCGGACCCATGTGACTGCAAACACACAGGCCAGATTGTTTGCATGTTTGCTCGGGGGCGGCGATAAGAGCATTTGGTGAGAGAGAAATATCTCAGCAGGCCTGGCAACATCTGAATCTGTCCCGCCACTGGAGGAGCCGGTCCACTCTGGACCGCTTATCTCCCATTGAAACTTTTCCAGTTATCGGCCCATCCTGCTCATTTGCATGATGACTGTTGCGTTTGTGTCCCCGCGGCGCTCCGGCGCTCCGTGCTCTCACTATATTAGCATACTGCAGATGCGACCGGAGTCGGTAACCTCGCTGTTGCCCGGCACTATTTACAGCAAATCCACACCAAAGCTGCGAGACGCTGCAGCACTCGACGGTTCTTCATTTTTCTTCCCCTTTGCTACATTGCCCTTCTAACATTTCAATGCATCTATTTCTACTATGACATAGTTCTACGGTGTAGTATTTATTTGTACAATCTATTGTGTACCTAATGCTGTGCATTTCATTTCATTCTAAAAAGCAAAAGGGAAACATATTCATGGAACCCAAGTGCCTCTCGATGCTTCATTTTCAATGAACTCTTGAAAATGTAGCGGAATTCGAAAAGAATAAAATAGTTGCCAGCTTTACGTTTAAAATTCAGGCGTACACAGGAGCCTGGCTATTACGCTTGTTTGACAATTAAAAACATGCACACATATGACAAAAATTGAGCTCAAGTTGAGGTTTTTGTCGGTTCTCGTTGCCAGCTGCCATCCTTGACAAAGATGAAGACGCAGAGACAAAGACATTCATGGTTTCCCATTTTCCGAACTTGCACAAATGTACTTTCCAGTGAATACAAGTGCAGTTCTGTGTCGTAAAAAAGGTCAGCGGAAAACCAACCAGTGATCGCCGGTCACACTTGCCCCCCCCCCCCCCCCCTGGGCGCCCCCCCCCCCCCCGAGCGGTGGAAGCTAAACAGTGTTGGCAGAGAGGTAAATATTTTGAGCAAAAGCTCTAATCTCTGACATCCTCACTTCCTCATATCATAAATATTTAACCAAATCACATTAGCATACGTTTACGCATGCCGGTTTGAAACAAAATGATCCAGATTACGCAGAATGCGGAACAAGGCGGGAATTGGGACGTGTAATCTCGTAACGAAACGAATAAAAGAACCCGGATGAGGCCATATAATGTCTCTGTGTTTTAAGCCGGCACACGGTGACCTGCGCGGCTAGACCTCTGTGCATTATAGCTGCCAATTAAATATGGTGTCCAGCAGAAAGTAGGAGCAGCCAGTCTGAATAATTAATTCCTCCTGTTTGTGCTGCGGGGACCCCTTCCGATTCTGGCTCAGCCTGGTAACATGCTCCGTTATGATTGGCTAAATCAAGGTCAGTGTCTTAAGAGACCTCGCTCTAATATCCAGCGGCAATTATCGGCTACCGGGCGGCTGTTTCGCGTGTTGTTATGCGACAGGGGAGCGAGAGTGACCGCAGGTGGAGATTTAGCGTCGTCCCTCCGCACGCTGTTGCCGAGCAAAGACAATTTATTTGCGCACAAAGACAAGCGGTAACTCACCGGTGGAAAAAAATAAGCCGGAGATTTAGAAGAAATCAATGTGGTAAATAACTGCCGTAAAAGACAAGCATACTTTTCCGTCATTAGCCGCATTTATTCCAACACGTTCACACATTTTTCCGCCCGACGAGGCTGCACTGGCCATAAAAACATGTTTTGTTTTGTTTTTTTCGCCTGTGACCAATGACACATGCGCAGGAGCACATCGGCGTACTGCCATAGTAAAATTCGATTTGCTTCGAAACCTCCTCTGCTGATACTGGTATACTGAAATAAAATGACAGGGAAAAATGGATTTCGACAAGCTGCAGTCAAGTGTTCGGTTTAGGTCATGAGGTTTGCCGCAGGGGCAGCGTGACGGCGAGGGGAGACTCTGGTATGTGCTGTAGTGATGTTAGTTCGTAGTGAGGTAGGCCTGTTTCAGCAGTGACATCATTGACCCGATTTATTTTATCCGCCAACGTATATTTTTACTTGCATTCGACGGGTGACGGCTGCTAATTTTGGACCCCGACGACACAGCTGTCGTTCCCAGATTTCTCTTCAAGCATGGCACCCCTGTCGTAGGACATTCTTCCGTGGCCCGTACGCCTCATCGTCTTCTTCTGCGTTCGGTCTAATTTTAGTTAGCTCATGTGCGGTTCTAAGATTCTGCAAAGGGCTGCGATGTATCAGCATCCCCCCCCCCCCCCGCCATTTTTCTGCCTCCCCCCCCCCCCCCCCCCAGAAGCGCTTTACATTATTGTGAGGAGTGTCATTTGGTATGGATATTTTGGGAGAGATGTAGGATCTTTAATACTGAGGATTTGAAAAATCAGATGATGATGGTGATTTCATAATTATTATTTTTTTTCAAAAACCAATAGATTTAGCAAAGATTTTCCCAATCATTTGTAATGTGTGGGGTTTTTTTTATTGTTTTTTTTTTTTTACTACTGGTCATTTATCTGCCGTTTTTAACACCAATGCCGATTTATCAGCGAGCAGCTCATATGGACCGATAATATTGGATGATCGGTGAATCGGTGACAGAGGAGACTGTATAGAGCGGGGTAATGGGGATGTGTGTCAGCTGAATAAATCTCCGCAAAACCTCCTCCCCCGAGCGACAGTTGTGGGTGAGCGGCGACGAGAAGCCGACCCCTCCCGCCGAAATGGAGCGGTGCCGAAATGCACGCGGCCATGAGAAGGGACCGCTGTCTCCGCCAGCACAGCGGCAATGAACACGGAGTCGCTCCAGTACCAGCGAAAACGGCTGCGAGATGGACACTGAAGAAGCCCGACGTCTCGCCCCCGCTATGAGTCAACCCATTGTGAGGCCCACAACACGCAGCTCATGCTGCCATTGAATCAGAGCAGTCAGCTGCCGTCAACCACCTCGAGGCGCGGCCCACTGAAGCACAGGACCGCAGACATGTGACCGGGCCGGCTCACGCAACCCCGGCTACTGTGAGGCGTCTCGTCAGGAATGGGGACGTGGACGGCCAGCTCTCGGGCGGGCTACGGCTCCAAAACACGTTTGAGCCCCGTTCCCTCAGTGCACTCGGCTCGGACGCATTAAAAGGTTGCCGCGGCATGGCGGGAGCAGGTGTTTGCGAACCTATGGACGAGTGCGAGTTGTGATTTACAGCCTGCTGTCGGGTGGGGTGCATTGACATCAATATACTGCAGCGTGAGTTTGTCTGGGGCCTGGCTGAGGGCACAGAAATAACATCTATGCTTCTACTACACAGCTCCCCCCCCGCCCCTACCCCCCTTCCCACTGACAGCGATCACTCCACGTGCAGCTGTCTAAATATTACTTCTCCCCGTCTTCTTGCCATGCCGCTGGTCCGCTCTCCACTTCTCTGTCCCGGTGCCGATGTCGCAGCGGGACGAGCAGGGGGCGAGAACAACTGTTGAACCCGTACAACTGCGATGGGATGTCCACATTTGGTGCGCCGTTGTCATGTCCGAAAGTGCGAGGCGGAGTGGCCCAGGGGGCTGGGAATAACTCGTCCTTCTGCCCGTCCGGCTTTGAGCTATAACCAGCCGCACAGCTGTGCTCCCAATTATCTCGCAGCCAGCCACTATTAGATAGGCCGCTCCAAATGTAAACAATATTTTCGAAAGGCTCCGCGGCAGGCAAATGCCCGTTTCTGCGGGCAACAATTCATCACTAAATCACGGGATGCAATTAGGCTTTTAAGGCAATTTATATGCGAAGCCAGACTAAAGCTAATCTCATAAAAGGACAAACAGAGCCATTAAAAAGTCCTCTGCTCTTTACTTCATTATTGGCTCAGCTTGCTCTCCTTATGCTAAGAGTCCCCAGGTGCATGAATGTTTCATGGCCACCCTGCTGCCTGTTTCCCTCCGCTCAGATTCATCCTTTCTCCCTCCTCCCCCGAGGACACACAAACTCCGCTGTCAAATGCACTCACTTACACTCTGCTACCGCCATCATCAGCCATTAGTGTGAGGGGGGGGGGGGGTGGCATATAAGACAGCTGTTTTGCCTTGATGACTCAATCATCCCCCTTCAGTGGGATTAGCATCGGTATCACCGTCCTCATCATCGCCTTTGATCCCAAAAATTGCCAAACAAGTCTGAAATTGATGCCTATCAGCCTGTGGGCCGCGAATTCCTGAGCGCTCCCCGAAGATTCCGCGTCTGCCTCGTGCGCACAACGCTCAATCATGCTGCGGGAGCTCGAGGAGATGGATTTGTAATATTATCCATATTTTACATCAAGCCCTTTTGAAGGAAATAAAGGAGCAAATGAATAATTTCACCGTTTGTCACGGTGACGGTGAGTGCGGTAAACGCCGGAATGTCTGGTTGTTCCTCAATTCTCGGTGGCCGGGTATCTATCTGAGCCGCGGATCAATTTAAGATCCTTTTCTCAATCATGCTGCGGGAGCTCGAGGAGATGGATTTGTAATATTATCCATATTTTACATCAAGCCCTTTTGAAGGAAATAAAGGAGCAAATGAATAATTTCACCGTTTGTCACGGTGACGGTGAGTGCGGTAAACGCCGGAATGTCTGGTTGTTCTTCAACTCTCGGTGGCCGGGTATCTATCCGAGCCGCGGATCAATTTAAGATCCTTTTTTTTTTTTTTTTTACTGCTGCAGGGAATGACCAAGCATCATGAAATGTTTGACACGCTCATTTCCATTAAAACTCTAAGGCCTTTGTAGCGATACGAGGCGGAGCTTACTTTAAAGGTATAGCGTTACAGTTTGGGAAATGTATTTATTACCCCTTCACCCAAACGGGTTACAGGAGAAGATCGGGACCAAACTGGCATAAGGCTTCAGCTCGACGAACTACTGGAAGAAGGGTTCTGGGCTGAAGTTTGTCTCCTGCTGTAAATCTACCTTCAAACTGGGCCCCATCGCGCGGCAGTCAGCTCAGCCGATGTGCTCATACGAGGCCCTGTGGCGCGGCGCCACCATCATCATTTCATTAGCTGCAACGCGGACATATTACAAATACAACATTAAGCAGCGGCTGCGTGGAGTCGAGTCGAGCTCATTGGGCCTTTGTTATACTTGACAAACAACAACAATGCTTAATCGTAATGAATCCACAGTAACTGCTACCACTAACAAAGAGGCCCGCGGTAATACGGCAGCGTTAGGCGAGGCGAAAGGCATGTTAATGCGCGCGTATTTTAAGAAACGGCGGGGAGGTGCGGACCATTCCCAACCCAACCGTGTCTTGATGCCAAGTGTTCTTTCGTCATAGTGCGCCGTGCCGTTAATTCATTCGTCCGTTGGCTTGTGAAGCGCGCCTTATTCGGGCTATTCATCACAAACGGGAAATTGACAAGTTATCCGTGGTTGGAATACCAAACGGATAGAGGCCTTAATAATTTTGCAAAGGGAAGAGACGGAGGCAAACCCCCCCCCGCCCGCCGCCGCATGTCGACTACGGCCGGCGGAGTGGGATGCGGGGGAACACGTGTCCCCGACACACAGACACTTGGTACCACCCCAGTCCCGCTGTCAATCAAGCGCGCTCTGGCCCGCGATCATCGGCTTGCTTCCGAGGGGACCGTGTTCCTGCGCGGGCTCAGGGTGCACGAGAGCGTGCGCGTCTACATTTGTATCCGTCGATGGGAAAGCGGGGATGACGCCAGGCCTATTTTTAGCCCGGTACACCGAGTCCTGCCCCTGTGTTACACTGCCGCTCTGTTCCGACGACAGGCGACCGGGTCATCTGCATCAGCAGCAGAGAGCGGCAGGATGGCTCCGGCTCTGCTCCCTGACCCCCGGCTCTCCCGCTCCTACATCAGTGGGAGAGACTTACAAGATTCCAGCGTGGCAGTTAAAGGAGGCTATCTGTTCAAAGAAAAAAAAATAAGAGGCACCTCTTTGATGGATGCCATGTTCATCCGCCCCATTCGCTCTCAAAACTAGTGGGCTCGCGTGACTAATGGGTTGATAATTCAGCCGTCACCTCGGCACGTTATCTGGTGCTCTCTCATGGGAAGGATACCACCCCGGAACATCCCCGCCACAGCCTCAGCCCTGAATAAGATATGGCCGACATTCCCAAAGCTGGCTTGCAGCTTAAGGTGGTGTGAAGAAAACAGGCCGGGATCGCTTCCAGCAGTCAAAAGCGAGAATGTTCCGGGTGACTCCTACTGTGACTGCAACATAGCTGGCTGCATTGCATTCTTATGACCGAAGCTGCTTCTTGGGTAGAAACAGGGGCTTTGCCCTTGAAGCCAAATAATGTTTGAGGAGTAAACAATGCTGCAGCGGGGAGTGTTTTTAAACATTACGCATTTTAGTTCAACTAAACGCGAGAGGCCATGAAGCGCAACAATGGCGACAAAGGCGCGATCACATGGCAGGACGTCTACTAGATGACTTCATGGAAAACTTTGAAAGAAAGAAAGCACAACATAGATTGCGGATCGGATTTTTCCTTCCCAGGACCCTTCAACTCGCACTCACTGTCAGGAATAAACCTGAATCGAGTAAACAAAGTATTTGACGCTCCAGGTACTGCTCACGTGCCGAACGCTATCCACATATAGCAGTATGGTATAGTTCGTATATAGTATAGCACCACAAGCTCAACTCAAAAGTTCCCAGAAAGCCCTTTGTTGTATTGGCAAATTTAACCCAACTCAATTCTCCCACACAAACAGACCTCCCGGCCACAGCTCAGCGCCGACAGTTTGAGAGGGAAACCGCCAGCCTATGTTAGGCTATGCTTTTTCCGTTTCCTTCCCTTAAAGCACCTGCTCCAGGAAACACTCGCGTATCCGGACACCAATCATGCTTATCAGTGCAACAGCCTGTCATTCAGTCAGGCTGGGTGTTTGGGTGGGATGATAAACTCTCGCTGCTCCGCCACGTACTTGTTTAATAAAGTGCTTCCACTTGACTCCACGCCGGAGTTGCGATGCGTGCCTGCTTGTGAAGCGGCAACAGAAAGGAAACAAATTGGCCGCGGTCTATTTTATCCAAATGACTCGGTGATCATGCGCAACAGCAACACCTCCATGTAGATAAGGGTTCACTCTCAGCAATCGATGATAATCCCGCCTAATAGGCTTGGAGGTTAAAGGAACCTGAAGTTAAGTGGCGTTCTTTGTTTGCCTGCGCTGGGGTGGTGGACATGTGTGCAGAGCCGGGCCCTCTATCCTTCCTGTTCAGTTACCAGAGGCCTCACGCTTATCAGTTCCAGATCTCACAGAAGAACAGAGAGAAAGAGAGACCACTGACAGGAAGGGGATTTTTTTTCTTTTTTTCCAACCCCCCCCCCCCACACACACACACACACCTCCTCCCCCGGTTTTTTTTTTTTTTTTCCCCCCCCCCCCCCCCCACACACACACACACACCTCCTCCCCCTCCTCCTCCTCCTTCCTTTAGCGAGGTTAACACAATGTCTGCACCCTTCACATTTCACAGAGGAAAGCAATTATTCACCAGGGCTTATACTGCCGCTACAGAATCACCAGCCAACCTGGCAACCTCAAGGCATCAAGACTAAGGAATAAATAAGAACCTGTTGATTATTTCATAAGCCGATTGAACTCTTTGAAAAAAAACGATTTTGATAATCACTCAGGGAACTTGTCAGACACCGATTACCTTTTGATATTGGACTATGTGTTTGGACAAAGCAGTTCTAAAGGTTGCGCAATACAAATCCACGGTTTGACTTTTCTGAAACAGAATGCACTAAATATAGCCTAAACGACAAAGAAACATAATCATTAGTTACAGCCCTTAGAAACCTTTTATGCTTTGTGATCGTCTACGAACCTCAGAGGTTTCGCTATTTGAGCCTTGCCACTTCCTCTGACTGCAGCCTTTCCATCAAACCCAGCTTTAGTCCTGCCGCACAAAGGCAACCTTCCATCGACACGGAAAGGGAATAGACCAGTCGCCGAGAGTGGGAGCGGGAGCGAACCGACTCATGTCGCGTCCCTGTTCGCGTCACATGACCCCCCCCCCCCCCCCCCCCCCCCCCCCCCCCCCCCCCCCCCCCCCCCCCGTTCGCGTCACATGACCCCCCCCCCCCCACCCCACCCCGTTTCACTCGCTCTCGCTGTCTACCTCGCATGACATTTCCACAATAATCACTTTGGTTTATCCCACTCGGCTGTGTGGCGGGCAGATGTTTGTCAGGGCACTGTATTCCTCAGCATTCAGACAGCTCTAATCAAGATTAACCACTCTTATCTGTGTGTGTGTGTGTGTGTGTGTGTGTGTGTGTGTGTGTGTGTGTGTGTGCGCGCGCGCGCGTGGCGTGGATGCTGGCTGCCCCCATTCCTAATCCACGAAGCCATTGCTATATTGTATAATACAGAGGACGAACCAATTACATTGCCTTTCCACGACATAATTCTCCCTTTTAATGGAACTTATGCTGAGCTGTATATTGCATAAGGATAAACTGCTGGCCTGCTGGTGAAGCGGATAGTCATGACCTTCTGTACATCCGTCAAACTGCTTAGAGACATGAATATCTGCAAAATATGTATATATATATATGTATATATATATATACATATATATATGTATATTATATACAGACACAACTCAGCACTATGTTACTCAGAGCCCCCCCCCCGACGAAGCTGGCCGCACACAAGCTGTGGCCGTCACACCTTCACGAGAGACGCCCGAGCACAGTGGAGAGCGGAGCATGTCCGTGCAAACAAAGTCGTGGCGTTTAAATCACTGGAGCGGCAGGGGAGGCCGTTTCCAGTAACAGGCCTTCTTTGAAATCCGGCTGTATCAGAGCATCTCTTCCTGACATATTTCAGGAAAAGCAACATCGCACTTAATTGGGAAGTGTCCCCACACAGCCTGCAAAGTCTCCCGGCGCACGGATATCACATTTGTGCGCTCACATTATTGAAATCTTGCACACAAATGAGTCGTTCCTGCTTTCAAATGTGCAGAAGATAAGAAATGGGCCATTTGCCCCCCCAGGATCTCCGAATTGTACATCCTAAGAGAGATACCACACAAGAAATAAATTGCATTTAAACCACCAACACCTGTCTCATATGTATCTCAAAACATTTAGGGGCAGGTTGCACCGAGGTTAACTACAAAATTGGGAAAGAGCGAAAACAACAGCGTTTTTGCCCTCAAAGGTCAAAATTGCTTGTTTTTTTTCCTCCACTGTGGGCTTAACGGGTATTTTTCACGCGCACATTTGCGCAACAGTGAGTGTGCCTTTACACAGTGGTGCAGTCACAATTGTTTCAGTTACCAATAACTGACAGGAGAGAAGACGAGCAGTCGGAAATCATGTGATGAGTGTGAATATTTGCCGACTGAAAGAATTAACCGAAGCCAAATAGCCTGTCGCAAACATTCAGGCTACTCCTCTAAGACGGAGTAAACAAACTTTCAGCTGCAGCACAGACACAATTTGGACAGCATCGCGTTTGTACATTTGAAACAGACAAAGACTCACCTGTGTTGACTTGAAAATTCTTCACCACGACACACCCCCCCCACCCATTCACACAGCAGGAGGAGAAACACCCCAGCGCCTCGCGTCTTCTGCCCCTGAGAGGAGAAACCAGAGGAGGAAAAATAAATAAATAAATACACCCATCAATCACCGCTGCGTTATCCAATCATTGAATGATTACATTTGCACCCCGCCCCCCCCTCCTGAAAAAATCAAGCCGCCACTCAGGGATTTCGCTTTGGGCTCAGAGTTGCTCCCATCTGCGCCTTGCCAAAACGTACGCACACTTCCGCCCTGCACGGATAAGCTCCTTCACGCTCTCGTGCCCATGAAGGACGAATCAAGAGAGCAGCCGATACCACACATGATCAGCATGGCATCATAAACAGCCCCCACAGAGCGCGTTTACTGTGAAGGCACATTCACCGTACACTCACGATTGACAGATAAGCCCGTCGAAAGGGGCCTCCAACTGTAGTTTAGCACTTAGTCAGGCTGGAAGTGCTTATGCCCAGTGACATTCAGCCCCTTCACAATGACCACATTAGTTCAGGAGGTGGCGGAGAGCTTTACTTATAAGTTAGGTGAGAATTGAATACCATAATCTGGAATATATTAGAGCATACAATGTGCACAATCGTTCAAAAAAAAATCACAGTTTTGGAATGAAAAGAAAATGTCATTTATCTCTCAGTTAACAATCGTGTCTTCATAACCACAGGCTTGATTCTGCCGCGTTTTATCCTCTGCATCAATAACGTGCGCCTCTGCTGGAATGTTAGAATAAGTGAGCAAAACATGCTTTGAATATTTGAATTACATTTTTTTTTTTTATGTTAAAAACCCGGAATACGTCCATGATCTGAGAATGTGTGACGCAAATATAACGACAGTAAAATGTTGATGTTGCAAGACATTATTCAGGTCCCCATGAGAGGGTCAGTACAATGCCAGCTAAATCAAAATGCCGTTTTTTTGTTAGTTCGTTATTTTAGTTATCTTTTAAAGGTAGCGGTCCCCTGCAGCAGTTTAAGGAGTATAAACAGGCTATTGGCCTTCTGTTTCATCCTCGGCTAAACTGATTATTTCCTTCACTCTTTCTCCCTCTCGTTCAAAGGTCACGACACACATTTTCCCAGAGTCGAAGAAAGAGTTGTTTTTTTTCAACCCCAATCCTCAAATGTTTAACGATGAAATCTCAAGTAGCCGAATGGGATGGTGGAAGAAAGGAATAAAAAATGTCTTTGGGGTGTTTGCTCTAGCTCTGTGAATATGTGTGTGGAGTGTTTAAATACGCGAGAAATGCAATCTTCCTCCTCCTCTGCTTCTTTATCACCGCCACCTCAAAGTCTGTATCCGTATTCTGTTCATCATCGTATCGCCAGGGCGCCTTTTCGGCCATTTCTGTCCCCTACAGAAAACTGCTCTGGCTTCTTCTGAGCTCAGAGCTAATGCTCCAAAATGTGAACACTGTATAACCACAAGGTGCATTTTCACATTCAGCAGGAGAAGGCAGCCTGCTTGTGCCTTGCACTTTTTTAATCCTTTTTTTTTTTTTTTTTTTTTTTTTTAAATCACTGGAAGATTTTTCAGGCAGCATTTCTCCCCTCTTGGAAGTGCCGCTCACTCAAAAGAGAGAAAGTGGAGGAGAGCTGGGAGGCTCAATGGGTTGAGAGAGAGAGAGAGGAGGAGGAGGAGGTGGAGGAGGAGGGGTGGACGCTGGGTGCCTCCTTTTTAAAGCCAGATTCTCCCCAGATACCTCTGTCCTATTCATCAACAGCTTTTCCAGGGCTGTGAAAAATCAATGTGCTCTGCACTGCAAACAGTTCATAATGACGGGGGATGGGGGGGGGGGCTCAACTGCAACAGAATTGATTTGTTTAAGTACAATAACACGGCTCTGCAGCGCGGTGAGGAGGAGGCTAAAGCGCCCGGACAAAGACTGACTGGCAGTATGAAACCACAAGCAGTAATTGATAAACTGCTCGCCAAGTGCAAATCTGAAAAACAGAAATCCGTTACCTAATTAAAGGAGTTTTTTTCTCTGAATCACCACCCGAGAGTGGAGAAAATACACAAGGGTCTCATGTGACGGCACATCTTCTCCACGTAAGAGAGGCGGAAGCGAGTAAGCCCCACATGAACAGTTTTAAAAGCCATTAGACACATTCTCTATTATAAAGATGAATTGCAGCGATTGTGGGACGAAAACATTCATTTAATTCAAAGTTGGCCTTTCTTCTCAAATGCATAGACCACAAGTTTCATCGGAGTAATTGCATCAATTAATATGAACATTTAGTACATTTTGGGGGGTATTTCATTTACAGCCATAAAACAAAGGGCTGCAAATGTTAACCGTTGAAAAGCTTGGACAAGTAAACAACTAAATAATGACTACAATAAAGATATCATTTTATAAAACAGATTATTGTCAAAAGAACACACAAACACACAGACACACGCACAAATTGGAATCCAATCCGCACCATACTCGGACTTGCATCTTCTCCAATTGTGCGCGCAACTCACAAACGCGCGCACACATTCGCTTTTTGGCAGGGAAACGCTACATTCGGAGCCCATGTAGAGCGGGTCTGATGTTGCATAAAGCAAAGTCATCAGAATGTTTTCAAAGAGGACACCAGGTTCTCCAAAGAACAGAAAGAAGATAAAAAACAACCACAAGGTGAGCTTTTAAAGCTACTGATGCTGCAAAAAATCCTGGAGTAAGTTGTGTCAAAACAGTCAGCGCAAAAAAAAAAACTTTCTCCCCGCCTCTTTTAACCCCGGCCACAGAGATGCATTTATCATCCTTATTGTTCCTTCAAAGAGGCGCTTCCAGGTTTAATTGGATGCTCGGGAACCATTTTCACATAAGGACTCGGGACAATGTCCGGAGAGCCGGTTCGGGGTTCATGTGCCAGTTCCTACACACAGTCGGAGATGTGTTCTCGCTTCCTGGACTCAGATTTAGTTTTTTGTTTTTTTTAAGAGGAAGGGGGCGTCGCGCCCACACGCTGTGCGGCGAAATCTCCGGACAACGACCTGTTCTATTCACACGTCGGCTCAATCGAACTTTACACATGTACCAGGGGACGCTCGGTTGGGGGGCCCGGTGCAGCTGATTCAAACATTTGCGTTTCGCACACCCCGGCCTCCCTGGTTATGATCCATAAAGAGTGAAACATTCCAACTCCTGCTCCAGCCAACCAGAGATGGACAGCCTTATTCCTCCCCAGTCGGCACTGGGTCGTCCAGACAGCTTGACGGACATGAGCAAAGTGCCCGCGAGTATGACCAAGTCAGACGGGTGGGGGGTGAGCTGGCCGCCACCTGCTTAGCCCTGGACAATGGCAGCTGAGAGGCACCTGGCCAAAAACATCGCTCTGCTCTCCACACTGTGGGGAAAAGCTCTTGAGAACCACAAGGCTGTTCATCCAGCCCAGGCCAGCTCTCAGAGGCTATTATTCCCCCGTGGGCCACATTTGCATTTTTAAAGGTTTAAAAAAAAAAAAAAAAAAAAAAAAAAAAACGCACATGGACGCGAACCATGCAAACAAACGAAACCGGAAATGTCGTTGCCTCTGTGACCGAAAGGGAAACAATGTGCCGATGCTAATTGCACAACTACGGAAGAGTCTAATGACTAGATGGCACTTCAAATGACCTCCAAAATGAATATTTCCTTTTTCATATTCACCACCGAGCGTTTAAACAGGGCGTCGATTGTAGCAGGCAAAATCAGAGAGCTGTGTGAAAAGGGAAGTTTTAATCACACCATTATGCTCCCGGTAAACACCAGCTCTGAGACTTTTGACCTCCCATTCAACTCCCCTCAGTAGCTCTCTGCTTCCACTTGGCGTTACCTTGGCACAGAAATCCCAACTCCTCCTTCGGGCTCCTTCCTGTTGTTGATACGCTCAAGACATGCAAGATCAACCAAGACACGCATCTGTGCTTTTCAAAAGACACCCGACAAAGACACTCGAAGTCAAAGGAGGAGGCGCTGGAAGAGCGGATGAAGGAACGGCAATGTGTTCGTTTGTAATGATTTTCAGCAGAGAAGCAGGTTGCTGTTTTTCTTTCTCTCCCCCCGTTCGAGAAAAAAATGAAAGCGGAACTGAGTGGAAATCCGCTGTGAATCGTCTCGCCTCTGTTTACATGTGCACTAATAATGTGATCGTAAGCAAAGGACAATATAATTGGGTGATTTTGGTCAAATTGAGTTTAAAGGTCGATAAGTCGATTTAGTTGAGGAGCAGCAAATGATTCAATTCATTATCATTAATCTTATAATAACAATTTCCATAATTTAGTCACTGTAAATGTCAGCAGACTATATCCTCACATGAAAATATGTGATTTTCTTTTTATATAGATATATATCTATATATATATAGATATATATAGATATATTGCATATATAATTTATGTCTTTAGACTTGCAAAAGTGCAAAATTGACGCTTACAAGGATTTTGAAAAGTGGCCAGCGATGGTGGAAGAAAATGAATTTTAGGGTCAAAAACAAAAATAAAAACGAACAAGCGATTATAAAGCCTTATTTAAAAGATTATGCTCATTTTCAGCCATAAGGTTGCAATGCCTTTATACACTGTATATCGCTGGAATCCAGGTTAAGGCACGGGGGGGTGGGTGCTGGTCTCAGAGGACATCCATATAAAGTGATAACGTTGGACGGAGTAATGTTGTGGGCCAGAGCCATAAACACGAAGAGTATCACAGCAGTAAATAAGTGCCGTAGTGATGATTACAGGTTTAGAAATAATGGCTTTTAGTGCGATACATACGAGAGCATGAGCCACCATCTCAGTTAGCTCCCCAATCTTCACTCTATACTGATTAACCTAACTGCCGGCGCCTAGTTAAACACCACGGCTGTAATTATGTGGAGCCGTGCACGTGCAGACACGCGCGCGCGCACACACACCTGCTCAACATACACATAAACACACTTCTGCACACAGTGCAATGGCGTACAACCGAGCGCCACCAGATCAGCATCACAGCAACTACCAATTATGTGTCTTATTTATGCAAATGCAAGTAATTTACTTCCTGCTGTGCATTACTCCCCAACGCGTTTGCCCTCTAGCATCAGCTTTTCGCGTTGAGGTGTAACCTAAACAAGCGGAACAATTCAACACCGAACCCAAATGCCGTGACATTCTAAATTGGTAATATCGTTTATTTGAAAGGATTATTACAACTTCAGGTTTTGCGTTTGTCATTTTGGCAGGTGACTTCATCAGCAATAAAAAGATAAATAAAAAAATACCCCACTGGGAGTTAACAAGTTCTTTTGTTTACTCCCACTGGAACTTGCTCAAAGGACTGTTATATCCTCCAATGAAGGGATTATGACAGAAAAGTTCTCTCGGTGAGAGAGCTAATTCATTAATAACAACGAGGGCCATCTTTTCTAGTTCAAAACAATGAGCTGATGCGTGCATGGATTAATGGCTTCAATGTTATTTCTCCTGCTCCATCTCATCTCTCTCTATCTCTCTCAGCGTATCTCATTTCAAACGTGAGAGCAGCCCGCGAGGGCGTCTGTATTTTTCTTCCTTTGTTTCCAGTCTTTCCCTATCAGAGTGAGAAGGTGGTAGCAACTCCCACAAGGGAAAGAGAGAGAGAGAGAGAGAGAGAGAGAGAGAGAGAGAGAGAGAGAGAGAGAGAGAGAGAGAGAGAGAGATAGAGAGAGGTGTGGACTGCTGGCAGAACGGGGAAAAGAAGAAAAAAAAAATGCTGCACCACCTGACCACAGGCATAAAAATGATGCCCCTAGCTCCCCAACTCTGTCCTGCCTCATCTGCAAAGCAAATCACACGCCCTGCAGCCACCTAGAGATTCCTCTCTAGTCACCTGGCTGTTCTCACCATTTCACCGGCCCGGGGAACAGAAGAGCGGTTTACTGAAGGTGAAAGACTTCATGCCGTAATGGAGACAAGCAGGAGAAACAGAGGGCAGATCTTCCAGCCAAGTACAAGGAGGGAAAAAAACAAAAAAAAAAAAGGTGGGGGGGTGTAATGAGGCCTGATCTGTCACAAGAATGAACCACGGACCTGTATTTGCATTTTCAACCCCTTCCCTCATCTCCCTCCCTTATCTGTTCTTGCTCCTTCTCGTAATAAGGGGAAGGGAAAAAAAAAGAAAGAGCAATGAGAGGGAAGAAAGAGGGGGAGCGGACATATATACACGGAGGAATCCAGGGAGGGGAAGGAGAGCACATTACTATAGGGAGGGAGAAAATGATTAAAGGCTAAGATGAACACAATCTGCTGGTTCCAGAGGAAAGAGGAAGGAATTTCCAGAGCCAATAAGTGAAGCATCACGGGGAGACCTGCCTCCCCCTGCTATTCAACCGTGACCATGCCGGCTGAAGCACATTTCCTACATCCGCCCTTTTACTCTAGCCCATGGTGTGTGTGTCATGCACACAGTCATTAGAGGATCTAGAATATAGTTGTACACCTATGCCACCTTATATTTATAGGTAAAAACTACAACCGTGTGTGTGTGTGTGTATACATATATATATATATATCTATATATATATAGATACATATATATCTATATATCTATATATAGATATATATACACATATATATCTATATATATATACATATATATCTATATATATAGATATATAGGACCCACTACAAAGGCAAGGTGCCGCAGAGCTGTCCAAGTGGGACTCCTCGTGATTTGGGACCACTGCGGATAACCAGGTATAATGGCGTTAGGATTGACTCTCGTTGCGGAAGACCCTCGAAAGGAAAAGAGCGGCGAAAAGACGGGAAAACGGCAACATCAATAATGAAGCGAAGGAGATGCGGGGGGAAGGAAAACAAAAGGCCTTCATAACAAATGAGAAAAACAGGCAGAGCGTCTCATTGCGAACGCGCTAACGACAATCAATTAGCAATTGCTCATGATCTTGGGTGCGGCGGAGTAGAAGGTGTCTTAATGAGTCCCATTTCCATTAGCTGCTCGACTCGAGAGGCACAAGGAGGAGGCTGCTCCCAACCAGCTCCTCCATCTCAATGCCTAATGACTGCGAGAGTGGATTACTCCATCAATTCCTCGCTTCTCTTTGTTTATCCCCTGCGTAAATAATGGTCAACCATTACGATGCATTAAACGGCCCACTCACCGCCGAGCGAGTGCGAGAGGCGGAGAGAGGCGCACAAGTGCCCCGCGACGGCATCCTCCAGTAATCTCCCGCAAAATCGGTGAAAGCCGGCCATGCGGTGGCGGGCTTTCGGGGAGGGGGTAGCAAGTGTCTGAGGCCCGACAAACGTGTGGATTTTGGAATTTGGGCGATTTTTAACAAATCGCAGCATCAGTGATGCGAAGGGACGGCTTCCAGCCTCACGCAATCAGCACGACACAGAGGATTTTAACGGTGTCATACGAGTGCGTATACCGTACCCTGGTTGTTTGCGGAGCTTTAACACTGAATCGTACCGATCAATATTTCCACCCGAGGCTCCGTCACTCCCTCTCTATTTTCCCCCCGTCTTTCTGGCACTCTCGGGTTTCCCCTCTTGTGGCCCGGCAGCGGGACGGCATATTATTAAATTAAACGTGTCAGCAGAAAAACACACAAGAAGAAATGATCTCGCCGCTCCGGCCGCTCGGGTCACGAATTCAGCTAACAGCGCTCATCGCGGGCATGCTGCTATTAGTCTAAATAGCTGGCGGTGACGACTCGCCTCGGACGGGAAGACGGGCTCTGCTTCCCAGGTCTCGCCGCAGACAGGTGATTCTCATCTGTGGTTGCTTCACGTGTCACAGGGAACGCAGCGCCGGGCTGAGTAAAGTGTCTGGCGGCCTATCGGCGCAAAAGAACAACAGAAGACACCAGAGCCATGTGTTCTCAAACACTCGGCGTCAATCAAGGGCAAATGAAGTATTCAATCAGACGTTCAAAACCCTTTCAGCACTCGCATGTTGCCATCCCAGATGCGCACCGGCTATGAAATGCTACTCTGAATTTAAAGCGGCACTAAAGTTATTTTTACATCCGAGCTCGGAAAGGCATCATTGCCCGTAAGTGGCGCGCAAGAATTATCGCCCAGGTCTGCAGTGATTCAATCTATTTCAGTGATATTGTTTTGGTTCCGTCTCTCAGCCACGTTAGGGGCCGCTCTCACGCAACAAAAAAGGAAAATCAGATCAACCACTATTTGCTCCCCGCCCAGCGCTAAATGGCAGAGAGACAAAGTTAGAAACTAACTGACGAGCACAAAGGAACTTTCACAAAGGCAGATATTTCCCACTGGACTCGAGCGGAGCCAAAATCGGTGATGAGAGTGAATATTGGACCTTACCCAGTGCTAGGAACACAGCTTTATAGCATTATCAAAACACCCTGAATGTAAGCTTAATATCACAACGAGGAAGCCTATAGCTCACAACAGAACAGAAATGTAAACTCTGGGATAAGGTGTTTCCAGTGAAATGCTCCTTGGATGTTATTGCAGACTCCTCCCTTCTCAATTATCGCACGGCCTTTGCCTTTGACCTCTTGCCAAAGAACAAGGTGTTTTCTTACAAGCCATTCATCGCTGATGTTTTTCATGTTTTTCTTCATTCCCATGCCCCTGCCGCTAGTCACCGAACACGGTCCATAGAGACAACGATCAGACTTTCACATCCACAACCATGGTCACCGCGAACGAGTCCTCCTTCATCACGACTGACTCAGCCCCGTGGGCACTCAAACAACAAAAGTGCTCCACGGCCGAATATTGCCAGGGTCAAGAAGTCTTTGCGGTGCGCGTGTGAATGTCGCAGTGAGGGAAAGTGATTTTTTTCCCCCCTCTGAACTAAAGGTTACTTTCAGTGGCCCTGTCGAGGACCCGCGCTGGGCTGCCTTTGAATGGGCCACACAACCTCGCCAGGCTACAGAGATGGAGCGGCAAAGTGAAAGTGTTGAGCCGGGGAGCCTCGCAAAGCTAAAACGGCACGAAAGAAGCACATACAACCGGCTCATATCCGAGTAGCCATGGGCTACATCAACGACGGAAAACCCACCAGGACCCTCACTGGCCCTCGGCGCGCAGCCAGACCAACACTGTGTGGAAAAACAAAACGTCGGGACGTCTCGCTTTCCCACGAGCCAGAGGAATCCCCATCCAGTGCACTCCTCCACAAACGGCCGCGCTTGTGACTGGGACAATGTCAACATGTTCCTCCATGTAGACAGTGGGAGGGAGGACTCACTTTGATCCGCTCTGAGGCATGTCTTCCTTTACTGCCGAGAGACGGTCAGGGTTTATGGCGGAAAGGGGAGACACTCGTTTTTTTGTTTCCCCCCCCCCCCCCCCCCCCCCCCCCCCCCCCCTTTTGTTTCCCCCCCCCCCCCGCCACAGTGGCACTTCAAGGCCCCTCAAAAAAGATGAAAGTGTTAACTAATTATGGCAAGTTTGAAGGGTTCATTGTTGCAGCCCTTTTTTTATTTTTATTTTTTCAGACCACAAAATAAGACGGTAGAAGCGCGAGAGCCCGTGGCAGCCCCTTATCGTCGCCGAGAGATGACACTATTTTACAGACATGACAAAGTGCAAAGATGCCGGGGGAAAAAAAAAAAAAAAAAAAAAGACTGCAGCTGCGGATCTGAAGGTAGAACAATGGGAGTCTGTGTCGATTTCTAGCCCGAACAATGGCAGGATGACATGGAGCCTGACAGACACACACACACACACACACACACACACACACACACACACACACACACACACACACACACACACACACACACACACACACACACACACAGCAGCAGGATCTACACTACAGACAGGAGAGGCAGCTTCACAGAGCAACAAGGCTGCCAGAAAACATCTCCTCGCGCCCCCCCCCCCCCTCCTCTTTCAACATGTTTTATGCGTTTTGGCACCTCTGGCTCTCACATCTCTAAAACAGTCAAATTTTGAGCATCACCATGAGCACAACCTTGTGGAGGGAAATGAGTTACTGCCCAGACAATTGGGCATGGGCTGTGCTTAATTGGAGATCACCTAGGATGTGGTTCAGCTGTCTGAAAGTCAAATTACACTATTTACAAACATGGAAATGTTCAGTAATGCCGTAAAGCAGTCAATAAAAAAAGAAATGGTTGATCATCAGGTTTAAGTATTACCTTACCCGGGTTTTCTAAATAAATAGGTAAATAAATATACAATACAATCCATTCCGCACCGATTTCAAATTTGTATCTGCCAGCCCACCCTTGGGCCATAGGTTTCTTATTCACTCATATATGTCATCTGATTCATAAGAGGCATATTTCCCAAAATGTCAAAGTATTAAATGTCACATTAAAATCTAAACATTTAGGGGACCTTACTAAATTCCCCGATGGGTCAGATCTGCTCCCTGAGTGAGTGGCTCCTGGCAATTGAACAATACAATCCATTCCGCACCGATTTCAAATTTGTATCTGCCAGCCCACCCTTGGGCCATAGGTTTCTTATTCACTCATATATGTCATCTGATTCATAAGAGGCATATTTCCCAAAATGTCAAAGTATTAAATGTCACATTAAAATCTAAACATTTAGGGGACCTTACTAAATTCCCCGATGGGTCAGATCTGCTCCCTGAGTGAGTGGCTCCTGGCAATTGATAGTGAAAAACCAAACGACAAATCATTTGCAAAATAAAATACGAATAAACCAGTAAAAAAGAGTAAAAAAAAAAAAAAAAAAAAAAAGACCTACAACAAAACAGAAAAATGATAGCGTTAAATCCGGGATGTGGTGAAATCTCTTGTCTCCCATATGTCACTGGAGCGCTCAAAGTGTCCTTCATTATTAATGTCCTCAGAGCAGGACTTGAAGCGGCTTTGCTTCTCTTATCAATCATTTATCCGCTTTCCATTGAACACGCTCCGATCCTCCCGTGTCATATCAGGCCAGAAGTGGCCAAAGAAACACTGATCTTAAGTCTTCCCGTGATTGAATAAGGACAACACGCGTCCCCAACACCTGCTCTCAAAATGAACCACAGCGTCCACCCTGACGTGAGGATAACCAAGCAATTCCTATCCTGTCAATCATTTGATACACAACACTCTGGTCTCATAAATCAATAATAGGGTGCCAGAGCCTATTTGTGCCGACTCCTGCGAGTGTCCTTGCGTCGCGCAAACACCTCCGCAGTGAAAACCAGGGATTGGACTCGATTAAAATGCTTTTTTTTCTTGGCGCTACCGTTGACGCGTCCAACCCCGAGTCGCTGCCTTTCTCACTCCTTGACGCCGCGCCCGAAGGCCGGGCGGGATCCCGTTTCGCTCGACTACGGCAGGCGCTCGGTGAACAGTGAACATAATCAAACTTTGTGGTCGGCCTCTGCGCGGAGCGGGATGGAGGGCATATCGTGCCGAGTTCATCGCCGGCGATCTCCAATTACCCCGGTGCGTGCGAGGGTTCGCCGCGCTGGAACTTTTCCATTTCATCATCGCACTCAACCCCACCCCCTCCCGCCCGAAGCCAACCGGCAATGGACAGCAGACGGCGTCGCCAATGCACTACAGGGGGACACCTTTGAAGCTCCGGCGAGTTCCTACTGTTGTCTGGGGAAAAAAAATAAAAATCACGTCGAAACAAACCACAGGTGCAGTGATATATATCATTTTTTTTCTAGCCACCACATTACAACGGGGGAAGGGCGACACTCAGCTCCCCCTCGGCTATGTTTGTCACAATTACCCGGTAGGTCAACACCGTCTCATTAACAGGTAAAACACTGAGGCAAGATAACACCCCCCCCCCCCCATAACCCCCCCCCCCCCCCCCCCAACCCCCACCTTGCAGGTAATGTTGATGCAGAAAGCCACTGATTCAACCGTCCTGCAGCCCTCACGATGGGTTTGGGAAAGCCGAAGGAGGGGATTATTTGATGCAACTACCATTCAAGGGGGCCAATTCGGCCCCACCAATCAATACTAATCAACGGGGAGATGGCAGGAGATGAAATTCCCTCTGCTGCAGCCAAAGTCTCATGTATCAGAATTTAGAGACTGCACTCGGGCTGTCTCCGCTCCCCCCCCCCCACCACCTCACCAATCCAAAGGTTGATAGCGACCGCACATACAAACACACTTTGCTCAGCTATACAACACCGTAATCTGTATTGGGCATATCCCATTAATGCCCGTACGTTGCAAATAAAAATACTGATTTGGAGTCAATACTTCTGTGAGGGGCAGTGACTAGCTGATGGTGGAAAACACAGCAGAGACCGATCCGTCCCAGAGTAGGAGGACAAAGACAAAAAGAGCGACACGGCGAGTAAATACCCGACTCGCAAACATCCGGACGACGGATGAAATGCTACTAATACGTGTCAATGCTGCTCGGTAGGATCAGATTGGTGGTATCAGTGACCCTGATTGCTAAATGGCAGTATCGACTCATTCGTCATCGTACAAGCAGCATTTTGCCACAGCAGTTGAGCAGCAGCCACTTGGAGTGGAGCCTTTCGGAATCTGCAATCATTTAGCACAAAACTGCGACTAATTTGAATCTAAATTGCTGGATCAACTTAACGTTTGTTTTTTAAAAGTAACATAATGAGGCACTGTTCCAATCCAACTGTTATACGATTCATAAATATATCAAATGATCAAAACAACAACAATCGTGTTTAACAGAACCATAAAGAAAAAAACTACGTTTCACCATTTCTTGTCAATCAACAAGTTGATCCATGATCTATTTATATTAGAAATATATAAGGAACAATATTTTCTTTTGTGGGGGGTGTACAAAAATAAATATACCATTCATTTGCACTTAAGTAGACTACTTAAGTATGCGGGTCAACCCCCCCCCCCCGGACCCCAGAGAAGTTTTGAATATAAAAGTTTACACGGGAGTATTTTAACACTGTGGAAGTGTGTCCTTTGGTTAAAGGATCAGAATTCGTCTTCCACCACCGGCCAAGTCTCCTGTCAACAGCCTGCAAATTATTAATCTACAGCATTAACCATGTTGACAGTTTCAAGCTCCGAGAGAGAGAGAGAGAGAGAGAGAGAGAGAGAACAGCCTGTAGAGGGGGCGGGGGTGGGGGCTTTCA
>JAFBJU010004794.1:2655-77655 GCA_016785305.1 Colistium nudipinnis | reverse complement strand
GCGCCAAGCCGACGTTTGCCATTCTTGCCCCAATTAAAATGTATCGGAAACATCCAGGAAAACAGCGCGCCGCTAATATCATCACAACAACCGGGCCTGTCAAAAACGAACAAATGCAGCGATAACAAGGACAAGAGAGGAATCCTTTCCCCGGGCTTTTCGGGTCCATAACCAGCATCTAATCCGCCGGAATGATTCGCCATACGACGAGTCAGGCAAAATTTACTGTGACGGATTGAACGGGACCCAACATAAATATAATTACAGCCCCCGCGATCTCCTCCGCCTCCCTCCTCCGAAGGAAGTGTCTTTCGACGGCACACAGAGGAGACGCAGGATACGCAGCCCCCAGTCATTTGTTTTTTTCCCATGTGCTCCCCAAGATCAGCTGATGTAAAAAGAAAAAAACTCAATTGCAATGGCGTGAATTTAACGGCGCTCGAGTCTCTGATTTAAGGTAATCCTGGTGGATAAGTGTGCCACAAAAAAAAAAGAAAAAAAAAGAGAAGTGCCGGTTGACCCCTAACGTGGAAACCAAGGAAAATCACGGAGCCAAAGTGCGTGGGGAATCTTGACGATTAAAAGCAGCAGCTAACGATTGGAGTTGAACTTTTTATATTTGCATGCATTGAAGTGGGGACGCCGTTTGCATACGCGCCTTTGAGCATAAGCACAGTATATGGCACATAAAATGAAACGGGTTGAAATAATAATGCTGTAGTCCCGGCAGATCTGTTTTGTTTTTTTTTCTGGGCCGCAAAACAAGGAGAAAGTGGGAATACGAGCAGTGTTTACAAAGTTGTGCGGCGGCAAGATTCCTCTCTCCCAAGCAGAGTCATAAACGGGGAGTAGTGGCAACACATAGGGGTAATGCTTCTAAAGAAACCCACGGTGCCCCCCCCCCCCCCCCCCCCCCCCCCACGGGGCCCCCCCCCCCATTCAGCCCCGATTAGGTTTCACATTCCTGCCTCACAAATAACACACACACGCACAGAGAGAGCGAGAGAGCGAGAGAGAGAGAGAGAGAGAGGGAGGATACACAGAAGTGGACAAGTGGACGGAGACACTTCAGTTGAGACATTTCCGACCTCAGAACTATTTCATCTGGCTGGCGATGTTTACACGGCGAGTCAAGCACAAGGTGATCTTCTCTCTTGTTCTACGTCCAAGATGTGGATAGAATTCCTCCCTTCCTCCCTCTCTCCTCCTCCTCCTTCCTCCTCCCCTCGACACCCCCCCCCCCACCATCCCCCCATTGCGCTAATGTAACACACATTAGTGAAACCAGCCGCACGCTGTGTACGTCCATGGTGACACGAAGGATGCTGGGCCCTCGGGTGAGCCCTCTCTCTCTCTCTCTCTCTCTCTCTCTCTAGCTCTCTCTCGCTCTCTCTCGCTCTCTCTCCCCCTCTCCCCACACGCCAGGCACATCACAGGCACAGCCTCACACCACAGTGTGCGTCGGTGACTCAAACATGCCCTGCTTTTTAGAGCAGATGGTCAAAAATAGCGTCCGTCGTCAACATTTTTGTAAGCCGTGGAACCCGTTGGGCCGCCCACAGCGTGCCAAGAAGGAGCAGGGGTGCGATATGCACTGTGTGTGTGTGTGTGTGTGTGTGTGGGTGTTTGTGTTTGTGCATGTATAAAAATAATCTGGTCGTTTTACAGCGTTTCTCTGTTTGAATCTGACAAAATGAGAACACCCTGTTGTTTGAAAAGAGCTTATGCAATCCGCACCTATAAATAGGAGCGCGAAGTGCGTCTCCCCGCGTGTTTGCTTCCAGACACCACTGCCCAATTAATTAGCATCATCAGCAGTGGTAGTTGTTAGGATAACTGTGATCACTATTGGTGTGTGAAACTGTTTGTCACGAAGGTAACCAACTGTTCATTTCCAAAAGCCGCAGCTGAGCACGGGACGGCCCGCCAGCGACTGGATGGGGGGGGGACTGAGGAAACAGGATGTGTTTACAGAGGAGTTATTTAAAGTCGTCTCTGGGACGGCGGCGCACGTGGCTACCAGCCATATTTTTGGACACTTACATGCTGTGCAGATACACAAATGCATATTTCATATCCTGATTTCTCAGGTCACTCGGAGAAACATGCTCCAGTGCCAACTTATTCATCCTTTGGCTCTTTTCGCTCCTTAATTTCCAGGTTTATGGCACTGCCACTATATTTATGACTTGGAATGGCTGTACACAGTTTGATTATGTTCATAATAATGATTCAATAACTACTATTTAACGTGTCAATTGCGTTATTGAATTTGTTTGACAAAATTGTAATAATGATCAGTTGCTTCAATATTCAGTGTTCCTTGGATACACGCGAGACTCATGTCGATGAAAGGTTTAATGGCATTTTACTGTCGGTAATTCGATCGCAATTCTGGTGGAGCCCTCCTGATTGTTTTGTTCTCATTTCTATTTTTGATACATACATACTTAACAGTAAACGGGAAGTATTGTGTTACCATGGAGACGCAGTGGGTTACACCTGTGGGCTGCACGGTTAATTAGCGGATATCTGTTTGCCTTGTGGCAAATCTGCACCGTGAAATGTGCTACCTCAGCTATTAAAACTACATATTGCAATATTTGAAAAGATGCAGAACAAATGTTGGGGGGGGGGGGGGGCGGGGTGGGGGGGGGAGGGCCGGGCGGGGGGGGGGCATCATTCCGATTCTGAGGGTAGACGTATTCCACCTAGGTTCCTTGCAGAGACTTCCCCTTGTGTTCGCCTTCCACTGCCCACAGCTGTCACGTCGGTGTATCAGCTCCGGTCTGTGATGCATGCCTTGCACCTGGGTAACCGACCGCACACAGACACAGTGTTAGAATGAGGGTACAGTGTAAGCTGACACACAGGCGGTGGGTGTGGTGTCAAACCCGCTGTCTGCAAGTCATCATCGGTTACAGCAGACATCGAGCTCACAAAGGGGGCCAAAGGGATTCTGCTGGGGGGGAAAAGAAAATCTTCCCGAATGGAATCGATGTTTATATCATTGTGATATGCAATATTTAATATTTTGTTATGATTGCTCTGAAAAAAAACAGGCAATGCAACAAAAAAAAACAATGTCCCCGTGGGCTCGTAGAACTTGTGACGTTTAATAAACAATATTATTTAAACAAGCCATTTACACTAACAGGTTATGGATCCTGAAAGTGTTCATTTGTTGCCGTTACGTATTCTTCACATGTGTTTCCCAAAGTGTTACAAACGACTGAATCCCACAGCTTCCTCTGGAATGACTCATTGCTGCTCAGAAAAGAGGTTGACCGCAGGGGAAATGATATTAAAGTTAAACTACAATTTCATAAGTGCGATTTCTGGTTTGGTTTCTTTTGTCCGCGCCCTCCGTTTTAAAGCAGCACTACGCACACTCATAATTTAACAACACAACGGCCTCCGTGTCATCCGGGAGTCTATTAATTCGGAAGTGGCAGAAATCCCAAGAGCCCAAGGTGCCCAATCCTCAAGAAGCTTGTTTTTTTTTTTTTTTTACTCTGCCAACAGTCCACAACTCAAAGCTATGAAATGACCATTGATATAAAACAGGGAAAAGCAGCAAGTTATCACCCCGGCAAGGTGGAAAAAGCTGCCGCGATCGGAACCAGAAAGGTTTTGCTCCCCTGATGCCATGCGACCGAAAAATGACACAGACAAAGTCCTGATGAACGCTGATTTTTTTTGGTTCTAGAACCAGAACAAATGCTGTACGCATGCGTTGAATGAAAATCCCTCCGAATCAAATCCTAGAAAATCCTAGAAAAAAAAACAACAACCACCAAACCCCTTCTTTATTTTGCCACAAACTAAACAATGCAAAACAAATATCTAACAATATGTTAACAGCCTCCCTCGTGTGAAAATATGTGCGTGTGTGTGTGGGGGGGGGGGGGGGGGTTAAGGGAGGGTAAAAAGGCGAGTGTATCTGGGGAGAGAGATTACCCTCAGACCTTTGCTTTGAAAGAGAGAGAGAGCGAGAGAGAGAACAAGGGAAGGACATTCCCTGTGTATTAGTAAATCCCAGTTAATTTGCCCTGTCAGAGAACAATGAGATACGGGACCCCCCCCCCCCCTCTGTTGAATGTAATTCCACCACTTGCTCAGAATCACCTTCATTACTCATTTGAGGTGTGGATCTCTCTCTCCTATTAAAAAAAAAAAAACCCTCCAGGGCGCACAGCAGACACTGTGATACTCTGGCGAAGCAGCTCGGGAGACTTTTCAGCACCCAATTTTTTTTTCCTCACCCCCCGATAGTGACACTGCACGTCTCGAGACATTTGTACTTTTCGAGAGCAGCTGCTGGATCCTCCGTCTCTACGCCGAAAGTTAAAGAGGGGAAATGTGTCTGCCGTGCGACGCCATCTCCTGCTGCACGATTTGACAACACTTCAGCGTCCCCGGGTTGGACCTTGTTTAATTTATAGAAGCTGGGACTTTGGAGGAGCCAGATGTTATTCATGATTCAGAGCCTTTCATTTACACTTAACACTGCAGTGCGGCGCTGTGACATCATCTGCGTATGTTTTTCACAGCATGTCACATTCAACATGCATGAGCCCGCGATTGCTGGGGGCCTCAAAAGCACTAATTATATCCATCGTGGCTCTAAGTCTCACAGATTGGATCCGCTTTTTTTTTGTTTTTTTTTTGCTTCTCACGACTATCATGAAGCACACTAACTCGCCTATTTCGCTATCCAGTATTAGTTGATTTTCGTAAAAAATAACAGTGGCGTTTTCAAGATGAACTCATTGCTCAGTCCACCACATGCTATACGATAGTATAGTCTTCAAAGAGCTTACTTTCTATCCAATAGACACTAAACTGAGAGCGTAATGTATGTTTATTTCAAAAGCATCAAATCTACACATGCCAGTAGTTAGAACGACAAGATATTTGACATTATTTTCTTTGTAAATGGCATTTCATCCGTGACCACAATCACTGAACCAATGACCTGCTGATTGATGCACTGTTTCAGTGCTGGAAGGTTCAAATATTTGACATACTGTATGTCATGCATATCTTCAACTCATGCATCAGTTACTTCCGGCACACAAACAACAACAAAGCGGTTGTTAACGCGAATCGGCCGTGGAGATTTTCGGCTTCTTTTTGTCTCACACGATGGCAGCCTTTTTTTTTTTTTTATTATTGTTTTTTAAGGAGAGCTTCAAGGATTGATGGTCAGACAAAGCAAGACACACGGAGACATCTCTGGCATTAGGGTCACCACACCGGGCGTTACGACATAGATACCAATAGTAAATAAAAATTAAGGAAAAGCTAAAAAAATCCTGCACATAGATGATATTTTTTAAAAGAGGGGGGGGGGGGATTTCCCTGGTGTGCAAAGCAGGCATGGGAATATTCACACCTATTGCATTTATAACCTATTAATCACAAGATGTGTATTTTCTGTTCCGGCTAACTTCCCCTCCAGCCTGGCTGCAGCTGTAACAGGAGGCAGGCCTATTGTTCAGACTAACAAGGGGCGCAGAGGTCACTTGCATTTTCACAAGAGCTTTGCCAGAGGGGTTTGGGAAGCGACCGGCACACCAGTCTGTTCAGTGTGGATCGACACTAAAGCTTTTTCTATAAAGTCACATCGTTCCCAGTCCATTATAAAGGGGGATGGATTAGATTAAGTGAGATTATGCAGAGAGGGGCTCCCTAAAAAGAGCAAAAATAACACGCTCGGTACTTAGCAGGCGAGTCAACAGCGGGATTAAGCCAAAAGGACGCGTTCAAATCCAATGCTAATATGCACAATGGCCGTCCTTCCACACACACACACACACTCAACTTTTTAAGTGGGCTCAAATGTTATTGCTTCGGATTTCTCAACACATTTCGCAAGCCAGCGCCGAAAGTAAAATCTGACTTTTATTATCATATCCTCGTAATAAAAACTGAAATTTATCGACAAGTTTGACAAATCCGAAAAACCCCCTCAAAATACGGGTGATTTTTCTTCCCTCCATCAAACTGTCACCCCGCCTTCGCGGCTGTCAAACCCGCTCCACGTGCACGACAACAACCCCTCGCACCAACGCGACCAAAACATAAAAATGAAAATGCACAAAGTGGTTGCACACTCTAACATGATTAAATGATGTGTGGTCTGGCCCCGCTCCCAGCACCTCTCCCATCCCTCACTCTCGCTCGCTCGCTCCGTATCTCCACTCCTGCAAGCACGCAGACGCGCACAGATTCCCTTTCCCTGAGCTGTGTTTTGAAAATAGAAGCATCATATTAACAGTCAACAGTCAAGCTGATGGGTACAGTCGGGCCACTTCGTCAATCACGAAACCCCTCGGTGGACATGCCCGCCGTATACGTTACGGCAGCTCCGTGTCACCGAGGTGGAGCGTCGCAAATCCCCACAAACACACGCATGAGGAATGCAGAGTGACACGCACACGGTTATTTTGTTATTCTGAGTGGTGAAAGGAGTATCTGGCTCCCTCACTGAAATGAAACTACCGATGCCACAGTGCAAAAAGAAATGACGCGTATAATACAGACATATTAGAAGCAAAATGTGCTTCTAAGGTATGAATAAATCTCTATATTGCTTACTTTATTTTAGTCCAGTGGCTCTCAACCGGAGGGGTCTTGAAAAACCCACACGGTGTTCGATTGAGCAGCTCTCCGAAGTCGGGCATTCCTTGACCAGACAAAACAGCGTTTGTGACCTTATTAGCCAGACATCGGATTTAACCGAGATTGAAATCACCTCAATCCCCATCTAATTCCTCCTGGATGAAGGGCATTTTTGGTTTCGTCGGAGCATGCGGACCGCTCTGCATAGAGAGGGTGTGTTCTTCGCTTCTCCTCGGAGTTCACGTCTGCCACAGTGCCATACTTGACATTTGTGGGTTGTTGGGGGTTTTACGAAACACTTGGCCTCGTGGTCGCGAGTCACCGACGTCCCGGGTGCAGTGTACTGGTAGGTTATATCGCAAACTCTCAGGAAACAATCCTGTTCACCGTCAATCACATGAACTGACCAATGTACATATGATTTTGTGGCCCTATCACACTCGAGATTGCAAGCCACAGAGGTTGCGAAAGGCTCGTTTCATCGGTAACAATGCAACACATGTATAATATCCTCATCTGTTTTGCATGTTTTATCTCTGTATGCAAAGCAACTTGGAACGACACATTGGCTGCGAGAGCACTGCCTCGTTCAAACAACAACAACGAGCCCACTGCCAGAGGTAGGCCTTCATCAAAATCAACATTTGCAATGTCACAGTTGCTCACAGGTACCCTGGTAATAGGATTAATAACAATAACAAAAAATACGTAGACCTCCCGACTGCCCCGTGACACACTTTTTGCACCGAGCGCACAGCGCTCTCCGTGCTCGTTGAAAATAGGCATACCAGTGGGGTGATTCATCCCAGGAGTTTATCTGTCGAGCAAAGACAACACAGTCAAGACCTTGAGCGAAACCTGCCCCAACCTCCCACGCGCTCAGGCCGTGGAGGAAGAGCAGCCGCCCGCTCACCTTTCCCCCCCCCCCCCCCCCCCCCCCCCCCCCCCCCCCCGTTAGTGAGCTCAGGAGAGCTCTCGGTACGCGGGATGCTGCTCGGCGGATCAATGCCATTGTGACATTATACACCGACTTGCAGCCCTGTTTAGCGCCTACTTAAACAACGCGACGCTGGTGAACGGAGGCTCAGGCTGCAAACCTTTTGGAAACGGATTGAGTTTAGCTGCCATCACGCAGACAGGACTGTCATATTTTCGCAAACCATATTTTCAGACCAAAAGGAGCATCAGATGCGGCGGCGTTCACACACACACAACGTGCGAGCGAGGCCAGTTGAGACTCACACACACACACACGCCGGCTCTCGGCCTCCTCTCAGGCTGGCCGGCGGTGTTGCTGGAGGTAATGAGGCCTCTTGTGTGTCCTCTCTGATCGGAGAGCTGAATAATTTCCCATGTGGCACAGCCATTTCCACCCTCTGCCTTTGCTCTCACCACGTCAGGTGGGTGGAAAGGCGAGAGCGAAAGAAAACTGCCACCCCTACGCTGAAAAACGCGCTGCCATCCACAGTGATGCACACAGAGCCGGTGCTGCCCGCGGTCCAACATTTGCTTCCGTGTTTTATGGCTCAATGATAATGTGTGAATTATTTTGTATTATCTAAATCTCTATCTTCGGAACTTAAAGGGAGGTTTTGTTCACAAATCCGAGTCCGAAGCAGCCGAATGTCCTTTTGCAGTTTTATTCTGCCACACTATGTGCCGATTCTTTTCACTGGTCAGTGGAGAACTGGGAGTTAATAAATGGTCTACTTCAGCGCCCAGACACACGTGCTGGGCTGCAGATCTCTGTTTCAATGTGTCTTTTGTTTGACGGCTGGTGTTTCAACATCCTCAACTTGTATAGAAGAAGGTCAGCCTGGTGGGGTCTGCCCCATGGTTATTCAGGAGCCCAACCTGGGGCCCCTCAGCGATGGGGTGACGGAGTGGGAGGGGACGGGACAGAAAACCTCCTCCTCTGTCTGACACCACCCTCACCCACAAAAGCCACTGGAAAGTTTGTGGTCCCCCGTCCCCCCCCCCTGCACAAATGGAGCACAATCAGCTTTTTAGTCATACGCCGAGTTCTATGGTGGCCCCCCGTGCAGGGATCTGGGCAAAAAACAATCAAATGAGCACATGGATAAAGATAGCAAAGGAAGTTTTAAAAACGTGTTGAGTCCGAAGCGCTTCCAGTTCAGGAGGCTGCAGCTATTAAACCGAAACGGACCCATGGATTACGTGACAGATCTGTAAACAGGCAACCCATCCCGCAAAATGACTGCAATCGCCACACCAGTTGAACATGAGCATCAGCAGCCGGGTCCACACTGTCTGCGCCGAGCAGGACTAATTCGGATGCTGTGGCGGCTTAAAGCAGACACGAGGAGAATGAACTTTTCAACAAGGCCACGCAAAAAACCAGGGAGAGCTCTCCTGGAGCTCTCTGCAGAAGAAAAGAAGAAGCCAAAAAGACAAGAAACATCTGCCCACAACCTGATGCTCCAAAACAGGGAGTTGTTTAGCAGCAGCAGCAGAGATGGAGTGTATGTACATATGGAGGAATCACACTTCCCTCTCTCTGTGTGACAATGGTTAGGAAGCAGAGTCTAGCCTACCTCTTCCACTTGGCCACGATGTCTGCTTCCTGTACAGATGTATAGCAAGAAAAAAATGTTCAGTGTAAGAGGCCCCCTCACTCTCAACTGGTTCCATATCCAGACTGCGGGTATTGGGGGGGGGGGGGGGGGGGGGGGGGGGGGGGGGGGGGAAGTCAACTTGTTTAGCCTTCTTACCAAGCAACAATGACCTACAGCCGCACTCGCAGCTCCGCCGTCCCTCCGGGATGAGGCACAGGTTCATTGATGAATGGAGCTGGGGACGTTCGCCGTTCATAAAGTTCAGAGATAAAACATTTGACGGGGCATAAAGATGGATAATCCGCGCGCTGCGGTGGCCGCTGTCTCGCCTGGTCCACAGTTGTTGTGCAGCCCGCTGCACGTCTCAGCGGCGTTAAATCCACATCACACACACAACCATGTGCGCATCAGAAGCCAAAGGTAAAAGAGCAACACCTTCCCACAAATACACAGAGCTTCACACACAGAAACAGGATTATTCTGCAAAGCATGAAAACGCACACAAGCTGCTAGAGCGTAGCCCCAGAGCCCCGGCGCCGTGCAGATCAACGCGGCATCTGCTCCCAACGAAATGCACAACCTGCTCCTCCACAGCCCGCCGGTCCGAGCCCGGCGCTCGCTGAAACGAAAAGCCGCCGTGTGTGGTTGCTCTCCCTCCCTCCCTGCCTCCGGTGCCACTTCCACCGGTCACTCCATTGTTGGGAAACAATCTGAGCCAAAGTGGAAACAAAACCTTTCCCCGAGCCGAGAGCCCGGCGGCGCGGGGAGCCGCGGGGGCAAGTTTGCAGCTACTCACCGGGCTGAGAAGCGGAGAAAGTCCCGGTGCGGCGGTTCTTCGGCTCCGGTTTTTTTAAATGTCTTCCCCTCACGGCCACTGAGGACGGACTCCGCGGCGGCGGCGGCTCACTCCGCGGACACACTCGGGCTCGAGCGCAGTAAGTTGAAGTGTCAAATTACATCGGCTATTCTATTACCACAGGGAGCCATGCTCGGCGGCTGCCGGCAAAACATGTGGCGGATTTCACGGCGGCGGGGGAGAGAGGCGGTGGGCGGAGAGCCCGGAGCGGAGCCGCACCGGATCTGCTAGGGGAGCAGGGCACGCACGCTAATGACAAATCAACATGGAACCTGATCACACTGTCTGTTCCGTTTCCTCTCTGTGGTGGTTCAGAGCAACAACATGTAGATCATTTAATGGCACTTAAAAGGAAAACGAATGACTCCAGAACTGGCTACCAGTAAAAATGTATAAATATATGATAAGTGGGATCACGTTTCCAAAAATATGCATTCCATAATTATGATTGTATTAGTATGTTTGCATACTTATAATGTATTATTATATTACTGTTTATTACTGTTGGGGAAATATAATATATCCATGAATAATAGTACATATTAATAACAGTAATTATAAAATAATAATAATATTATCATGTATAATAATAATGGTGTTAGAAAAATTAAAAATGACAAACGGAAAAACAAATAAAATATAACAATATAATAATGACATTACCCTAATTGCTATTACAAATCTCTATTCAAACACATGATTGCAACAGCCTACATTTGTACAATATGTCGGTTTACTATCATGCTGTATTTATGTTATAAATAAAAGTCAACAAGAATGGCTGCCTACAATTGCCGAACAACAACAAACGCACGCACAGACGAGCGCACACGCGTGATCCTCCCCGGAGCCGTGACGCCACCCTCCGTGTTTTGCAGGTCGCCGCTCTCTGATGGAAAGCTCTGAATAACAAAGACATGTTTGAGAGCAGCAGCAGCAGCAGCAGGCTGGGCTAAGCACTGACGTCAAGAAGCCATGACTGTGCCAAGCATCATCCACCACACGCACGCACAAACACACACACACACACACACACACACACACGCACGCAATGACATGCAACTGTGACCTGTTCGGACAGGAAGTCAAAAGTCAGGGCCACTCCACCCTGCATGCTGTGATTGACTCTCCAAGGTTTGGGATCAGAGTTTCCTGGACCAGCCGCCACACAACTGATGCACGGAGGTGTTGGGTCCCCTCGGAGCCCCTGCTCTCCGGCCTGTGCATCTAACCCAGCTGTCTTAAGTTTTGGGGGAGGGATGGGCGGCTGGAACAATAGGCGCCATTTGTCCTGCTAAAAGGTGACAGAAAGCATTGATTTCAGACTGTTCTAGGCTTGAAAGCCATCCCAGAATTGGCTAATGGGAGCGTTTCCCTCTAACGGAGATTGGATAGTTAATTATGATTTAGCAGAAATTGCAACAGGATGCCGCAACAAACTTCTGACTCCAGGGTACCAGAGCCGTGTCAATTATATTGTGCGATAAAGTTCTCTTAATTCTCATTGTCACCATAGACGGGGATGGTTGGAAGGTGCAACATAAACAGCTTAAATTAAAAAGTGCTATAAAATGAAAGGATAGTTAGAATGAGAACATCGGCAGAGAGACAAAAGCTAAAGATATAAATAAAAACAATTTTGTTTAATTACAGCCAGTCTAACCAGCTAAAGATATCTCGATTGCCTCTCTTAAATTGTTTAACATTCTGTATTTTTTCACAAGTCAGTTGGCATTGAATGATTAAATAGCTCTTTTTAAATCTAATTCTACTATCAGGTTTAAATGTTCAAATTGCATCCGCATGTCAATGAAAGCATGACGTAGAGGATGAAGTAGCAATTAAGATATCTTTTTAACACCCTACTGCTACTGTTCATTTTACATGCAAATTCGCCGAATATATAGCATATAATAGCTCTCAAACACCAATTTGTCTCAGGGCCACTTAAGCCTCAGTCACACTCAGCTGGAAGAACTATTGTGATGAATTTATTTTATGGTGCAATATTTGAGCCCCAGAGGGACTTTCCCTTTTCTGAGCCACAACCGTCACAACTCTGGGTGAGCAGAGTCACGCTCCATCCGAATGTAGGCATCTGGTGCATTTTACAGCTCCTGTATGAGAACGCAGGACCTGTTCGTTGACAATTCGACCGAATCTCCATAATAACCCAACATCATGACACACTGTCTCCTGAATAGTGATCACAGCATTGCAACCCCTGCTCTCTCTTTCTCTCTCTCTCTCTCTCTCTCTCTCTCTCTCCCCATTTCTCTCTCTCTCTTTCCGCAGATGATGTCTGTCTCGGTACGATGTATGCCAGCGCAGGACAGACACACTGATCCAAATATAGAGGAGAATTTTCCTTATCACAACTGGGTCAAGGAGACTGAGTCTAAACAGACTGTCAGTGAAATTCCTTGCAAACGATATGTAAAAGGATGTTCGGCAGTGCAGCCTCAGCAGACTGGGGAGCAGACTCAGTGGGACATCGGATTTACCCACATGCTTGTTTGAGTACCCGGTCTCTTTTCAAGGGAGTTCAATTCCACTCATGCTGACTTCCGTTTATTCTGGTTTCTGCTCCTGGTACCAGCGGATGAAATTTTACGCAGTAGAGGTGGTGATTAAAAATGAGTTTGCTGAGTGACAATACTAAAAATGTATCACAAAAAAAAACAAGAAAAACATTTACCAAACCAGAACGACATTATATGGCGATATGTTTCGCTTACACCTCTTATCGCACTGAAGTTAGAAAAAAAAAAGATTCATCAGAGCACTGTGCCTGATTTTTTACGCAGTAGAGGTGGTGATTAAAAATGAGTTTGCTGAGTGACAATACTAAAAATGTATCACAAAAAAAAACAAGAAAAACATTTACCAAACCAGAACGACATTATATGGCGATATGTTTCGCTTACACCTCTTATCGCACTGAAGTTAGAAAAAAAAAAAGATTCATCAGAGCACTGTGCCTGATTTTCCTGCGCCTCTGATTCTCATTAACTGCAGCCTGTTGCGGGGTTCAAACTGTTTTGTTCTGCCTAGTACAAAAGTAGGTCTTTTATAAACACTGTTTCTCAGAGTAATCATAAAGCAACCGCCTGCACTGAGTTACCACATCACGTAGGTTTTGTAAGGTTTTGTTTGTTTTGTCATATTGTATAACATGCTTTCGCTATTAGTTGTGATTTTAGTCGGCGGCTTCGATGCGAGAGGCCACTGATTCGATCAGCGACACTGACAATTCTCTGAACACTCTGTTCAGCTGGAATATTCGGTGTTAAAGATGTATTTGTTTGTCTTCTGAACATATCCAACAGCTGCGTTAAATATGTTTTTTCTGTATCACTCACTGACTGAACTCAACACGCGCCTCGTATTTTGCTCTCCCCGCTTTTGTCTATTTTAACACCGCCATCTGTGTCCTATGTACTTAGTAGTTATTGATGTCTCATTCATATTGTCTGTCCTCTAATGGCACAAATCTGCAGAATTGTAAAACGTGAATAATGAACTAAACTGCAAAGCCGCCATTGTTAACATGCAGTATTTAGTTGCTCCCAATACCTGACTGTGGCGGCTTCAGCGTGACCGCACATCAAATCACCAGCATAGGGAAAGACTGTTGTCTTGGTAAAATGGAAAAATGTAAATGATCTTTTTAATATTTCCAATCTTTTGAAGAAATCAATGTCTTTTACCCAAAAGTAGCCTGAAAACTTACAGACATAGGTAGACGGGGCGGAGGAGGACTTTGTTCGCATCCGGGATGATAGCGTGGCAATGAAAACAACTTTTTTTCCTGTCATTTCTGTCGGTTGGATTAGATTTCATTAGAGGGATCAACCTGGTGTTATATCCCATAAAGCCCACATTACTTCGGTAGGTCTTTGGCCAGGTGGCTGTCGTAAAAAAAGTATATAGTGTACTATCAGGGACAATTTCGGTATCATGTCTAGTGATGTGATAAATGATGTGAATATTCATATGTGTATTTGCCAAATACATATGAACTCTTTCAGAGCATTATGAACGACATCGCCGACGTTGGACGTTGGTCTCGCCGCTCCTTGTATAAAACCAGCACAATGTGATCTTTGAAAAGTGCAGGCAGCGAGATGTCTGTGTTTTCATTTACAGTTTCCACCTGGTTTATGAATGAACAACCGCCAGACTCCAGAGACCAGCCCACATCCTCTGCAACAACCAACCACTGGCTCTCTTCCAGTCCAAATGTGCTCACAGTGCACACTCCACTCCACTGTGGACAGGGAGCTCATGCCGCTCGGTGGTACGTCTGTAAATAGGGAGGCAGACAGTGTTGGAGTTTTTTTTCCCAAGGGCCTGCTTACTATGGCGTTCGAGAGCTGTGTTGGCATACTTTGCTTTTTCTTCTTCTTCTTCTTTATTTGAAACATAATGGTGTGAGTGGTATTGCAGCCGTAGACGACTGCGAGTCTGTGATTTCCTTTCACCAAGAAGGGGCGCGTCCTTCTCCAAAACGGTGTGTTGTGTTATGGGATGGTGGTTGAGCAGTGGATCCTGGTCCACAAATGGGGTCGCCAAGAACGGAGGGAATCAGCGGGGCAGTGACGGTGCAGGAGGAGGACAGGTCTCTGCAAACAGAGGAGGCAGCCCTTGCACAGGGATGTGTGACTGATTCTCATGAGAGCCGCGGAGGCAGACAGAAAGAGAAGAGACATACCTCGACAGGTTGCGGTGAGGCCTCCCGTTGGTTTCCTCCCCTCGCTCTGCCTCTCCGACACTTTTTTTTTTTTTTTTTTTGAGCAGCACCAACAGAAAGCTGGCTGCCGGCGTCCCATGCTGCTCTACTTTTTGGGGGGAAGTGGAGAGCCAATCAATGTGTGCTCATAAAGGGGGGGGAGAGCATTCACAAAGCCAACTGTTCCCCGAGGCCGGGGGGGGGGATAAGAAGGAGGANNNGGGGGGGGGGGGGGGTGAAGAAGTGGGAGAGACAGTGCAGAGAGAGAGAGAGAGAGTGAGAGAGAGAGAGAGAGAGAAGGAGGCGAGTGGGTTGACAACAGCATGTTTCCTATTCTACGGTATACTGAATAACCGCATCACAGTGGCATGCGGCGAATGCACCACTGACAGTACTCCACAGCAATGCAATATTGCTTGTTTAAAGACCATAATAGAGGTGACACAAATATTGCAAATTCATTTTGTTTAACCCCCCCACATTTTTGGATAATTGATGACCTGCACCAATTTGGAGATGTAAGCTCATATAGGGAGTTTAACTTCTCATTCTCACACGCATTCTTTGACAAAGTAAACTGGCAAAGTCCAAAACCAATAAGCAATTATTTGCAAGCGCGGCGGACTGTGTGACATGTTTTGATTTACTTCAATAGAGGTGTTGATTCATTTTCTGACAATAAAGCAATTGATCAGGCCTTTCATGCCTTTTATGCCTACTCGGCCCAAAATGGAATATAACATTGTGTAAAATGAACCAAGGAAATGACCAATTATGAAATACCACATTCGCTACGTGATATACATGATGCTCAAATATCTTCAATTTTGTTGTAATGACTTATTTTCTTTTGATTGGTCAATCATTTGTTTCAGCTCCTACTCAACAATAAACAATCGTAAAGTAAGATTTTTTTTTTTTTTGTTCACCACAGGTACTGCTCAATTGTTTGTTGGCTTCCATGGCACAGCGCCATGCGGTTGAAGTGTGCTGCATGCGCGGGGTAGAGATGTTTGGTCGTGCCTGGGGAATTATGTATAATTTGTGTCAAACAATCATTGTGTGGCAGATTGGGCTCACAGTGGGCGTTCCACTTAATAAAATCACTTAGTGTAACAATTCCCAACTTGACATCCCTCTGTTCCCTCTCAGTGGCACAGGTTTAGGTGTATTGCAGTGCTGCGAAAACGTGTGTGTTTTCCTTTTATGTATTACCTGACACGGGGTTAACTAGCTATTTGCCGGCCCATTATTCTCCCGTAACTTCAGGGCAGAGTGAAAAGTCAATTATAGTCAAACCATACTGTGTTTGTTAGAATCCCAGCCTTGTGCTACACTCTGCCAAATCATTTTCTGTAAAATGTGATGGTTTAATTATGAGCGAGACATTATAGGGCTTAATGAGATACCACAGCAAATCACACTGCAGTGTGAGACACAGCAGTGAAAAAATAATAATTTCATCGCAGCGTGTCTGTCCACTGCTGTGACATTTAAGTAAGACGCACTCCTTATCTTTGAGGATGGGTTCCGGCTCCTCAACCGGGAAATGTCACATATTTTTTAAGGTCAGGTTGAAACTCTTCAGTTATTTTTCATCAAAGGAGCTTGAGTGAGTCCCTCTTACGATAATTTGCTTCTATGACAGGTATCACAATATCGCCACAGCCCCACATCATCTGAAGAAGGCCCAGATTTTCTAAAATAGATATGCAACGCTGGAACTTCATCAAATGTTATAAGTCACCAGGATTAGTTTTCTTCACGTTTTCTCGATGAATCTGCTTGATCTTCCGCTGTTCTGCAGTCTACGATTTCTTACGCTTCATAGAGCGACTCTTGTCGAATCCCCACAGAGCAGGTGTGAACCTCTGAACCCGCTGCGGGTATGGCTTGTAGGCGACGGACCAATATTCATAGCAGAGAAAGAGCTTTTCCAGGAGAGAGGAAAGCAGGAAAGAAAGCGAGTGTTGGGCTTTATTGAATGGCGCTCTGAGAAAGTGGTATCGCTGAACCCCAAAATACACACAGGCAAACAACAACGTCGTTGGAATATAAATTGGGCTTTTTTTTCCACTTTTCTGCTGAGCTCTCACTTGCTTTAATAAGTGACCCTATTTCCTTTCTGACATATCTCGCAGTACACAAATGATCTAATGTTAGCAAACACATCAGTAATACCTCTCACACTACCTGTCAGATAGTCGTTATAGAGATATAAGCCTACTTTCGTCCAGAAACACACAACGGCAATATGTTTTTGTTTTTTTTCCTAATTAAACAATTTTGGGGGCAATTCAATATTTACAAGACAGGACCTCATCCCAGTGACGGTGTCACTTCGGTCGAAAGTTGATTTCAGGTTGGACTCTTGTGCTTTCACAGGATGAGCCGGTCCAGGGTGTGTTAGTTCGGCACAATGACTGGAGACCGTGGAGAGGCCACTCGACCAAAAGTGAGGCGAAGCGCAGCTCTGGGACAGCAGGATATACGACCCTGGCTGTCGCTGGTCAGTAAAAGCCCCCAAACAATGGGCTGGCTGCCGGTTAAAGGAGAACTCCCAACACCAAGTGATGCCTCTTGAGTCGTTGTCCACTGGGGCCGGAGACTACAAGTCTGACGAGTGGTTCGCCTGCGTCAATTCTTTTGAATTGCCCGTTACAATTGCAGCAATTCCCGCACGAGCGCAGATCAGCCAAATCGGTAAACCACATTGTGAGGGTGTAGAAATGTAGTAACTTGCCCGTCCCTGTCTATAAATCCGAAATGTCCCGGTGAAGTCACGGCTAAGCCCTTCATTTTAATGTAAGTGCATTCATGTGTTGAGTGGAAGTGATGGGACCTTTGCGTTACACATCGCTTACAGAGAAATAAATGAATCTTGATTTGGTCCCTGAGGAACAACAAGTCAATGAGCTGACCTTTGTGTTGGCAGCGACATCACCGATTCCATTTAATCCGGAAATAATTTGCCTGAACGTTGTCTAAGGAGGGCCAATACAAATGCAACCAAATGTTTTGACCTTTCCGTGCCCCTTCCTGTATTATGAGTCTTACTTGACTTATCCGAGAATCAGCCGCTGCCTGATCAGAAATGGGAGGTGACGGCAGTGCGAAAAGGTGCAACAACTTGTTAAGCCCCGTGGAGGGCAGCATTAGTACCTGTTTGCAGATGCAGTGACCCACATACGCAAACCTACACACGCGTGCGCGCACACACACACACACACACACACACACACACACACACACACACACACACACACACACACACACACACACACACACACACATACGCACGCCCACACACCGACTTGTACAGGCACCCTCATGACAACATCTCCTTCTGCTGCTTTACAGATTAACCCCATCCGCCAGTGTGTTTGGCGTGGGGGTTGCCGGGCAACAGGCTGCACACACGCACACACACACACACACAACACCTGACATGTTAGGAAAGAGAGCAACCAGGCGCTCAGGGACCAGGCACTCGTCTGCATAGCTCTGTCAACCTCGTTCACAGGCATGCACTCATCACGCAGAAGAGAAATGCTACCCTTACATGTTTACATGGTATCGCTGAATCCTTCGAAGCCGACGCGCGTAATCATACTTAATTGTTGGACATGTTTGGGCATGATTTTGGACATCGCCTGTTCATAAGCCTTTAAGTCAGGATAGAGTGGATAAAACATGAGCAACCCAAAGTAAACGTTTAAATAAAAACATTTTTTGTTTTTTTTTACCAGGAGAGCGCCATCATTTCATCAAATGAGTGATGCAAGTCATGTATAAATTCGGGGAGCACTTAGCTGCTGCAAAAACGAGGATATTATAGATTATGATTATTTCCACTTTTGCTATACACTTCAGCAGATTTTGTGTGTCTTCATGACTGGATTCAAATCAATACACACCCGTGAGCGACATGTCCTCCATTTTATTTGGCAAGCTTGCCAAGGACGACGTCAATGGCCGCTCTTTGTACACACACATGTTATTTTAGAGGGAAACGATGGTATGTGTAAGACACGTAGCATTGTAATTGAGTCTGAGAAATGTTTCCCTCAAAATACAGGTCAATAAATAGGCGCAATACAAAAACTGAATGTGACAATGTCGCATGAAAAATAAAGCATTTGGTAAAATTGCATTGGTAAAAGAGATGAGAGGCGAGAGAAGTGCGAGTCCCCATTTGTGTCGTTATGAGTGAGTTCAAATGGCGTTTCAGAGTCTCATAGCCTGAGGGCAGAGGCGGAACAGCAGCAGATACTTTTGTATCTCTTCACAAGCAGGCAGCAAAGTGAACATGCTGCCGGCTGGTTATTGTCCACTGTATAATTTTAACTTTCTTAAGAATATTCTCTTGCAGAGAGATGTTTGTTTATTGAAAAATTGGAGCCACAGATGTTTGTTTTTTCCCCTCCTTCCGTTATTCTCCGGTAGCGTAGCTCTTGAGATCATTTGGATATTGACAGAGAGAAAGAACTGAATGGATTGCAGAGAAATTAGATCCAGGCCTTAATGGCCCGTCGAGGGTAAACCCAGTTGACTTCACCCCCAGCGCCACAATGAAGCGGACATCCAGGGTTTTTATCGAAAAAATCAATCGGACGGGAAGGCATAAAATATATCCCAAATTTGATCATGAATTGTAATACATTTTTTGATTTTTGTGTAATGTCTATAAGGACTGCAGAGACCATATAGGATTTCATAGGGATTTTAATCCCACAAATTTGTCCCACTTCTGCATGGACATCGTCACTGTGTGTGTGAGACAAAGCCAACTTTCCTTTATTTTTTTATTTTTTTTTACAGATTTTTGTGTCACTGTGGCCAATTCAAGGAGAGGCTTTCCCATTGATCTTTTTCCTACAAAGGACAGAGTTCAGAAACAAGATGGATTTCATATATCTATTATCTGATGTGACTCCTTCTCCTGAAGAGGATATAGATTTTTCGCTGCCACTGATTCCAGGAGTTAGGGTAGGGCGAAGGATCCCCCCGCCCCCCCCTTCTAAAGGTTGCATCCAGTGGATTTTCTCAGCTCAGTAGGATCACAGACTAAAAGGTTGCACTGAACAGTATAAACCTTAAGCTGACATTTTTCACGGGTGGTAGCCTCGAAACTCTGTTTTTCAACAGTAACGCATTGTAATAATGATTTGCTTTGTCCCAGGTGAGTCAATATAGCAACAGCGGAATCATTCAAATATCCCGCACGATATGTCTTGGAGGTTTTTCCAGATCCAATTGGAGGCAGCGTGTAGTGGAAGCCCCATTACTGCGCCAGACTGTCCACAAATCATCTTAGTCCTTCCGTCAGACACCCCGCATTTGGCCGGGGCTGATAAGGCTCCGCCGAAGATGACCAGGGGGGTCACAATTTCACCTCTGAAGTCGACGGCACAGCTAGGCCACTGTGTCCATCAAAGTGGAACTTCAGGCTGTTTCCGCAGTGTCGTCGGCTCACAGGCAGCAGGGTTCTTTGAATTAATGTGAAAAACATGGAGTGGGAGATAGCTCCGGCAGAATCTCCATGCACTTCTCCACGGAGTTAACAGCGGTGATTGTACTGTGTTGTGAAAAAGCATCTATATATAAACTCCTGAGGATGCAAGCGACTTCCTTTTTTAAACCTTTTTCACATAACCTTTGACGAGAATAGAATTACACATTAGAAATATTATATATGTTATATGTACAGTATACTAAATTAATTCTGCAGTATAATACGATACAATGCTCTGCTTAAGCATATCATCATTTTCCTGAAATAAGGGCTTAAATGTGCTTTGTAACAATTACACCTTTTACACCTCAAAGATCGTTTACTTAATCTGATAAGCACCGTGGGATTTAAAACGCCTCCATTGTTCTGAACTCATGCTAAAATGTGTGAACACTACAGAACATCAGGTTACAAACCACAAAAACAAGCTTTGAAAAGGTGAACACAATTTCCAATAACACATCAATGCATCATTGAAGCATCTGGCATGAAAGGACTGCAATGAGTTTGAAGAGTTCGCACCAGACATGAAGTATTAAGCTGTGATAGTGTGTCTGTGTGTGTGTGTGTGCGTGTGTGTGTGTGTGCGTGTTATCGTGAAGTAGATCTTCTGTTTGCGGAATAGATTTGCGAAATAAATTCTTGACAATTCCTTTGAAACACAGTGGGAAAAATCCTGTTCAGACCAACAAGAGGCTGGCACAGCCCTTTGTTTGTCCATGACTAAACAAACAGGAGCTGGAACACTGAATTAGCCTCTGTACTTGTGTGTGTGTGTGTGTTTGTGTTGGTGTGCCTGTACAACAAAGTGTAGCTATGACTGTCATGTGTTGTCATGAGGTAAAATTCAGCTGGGAGGGACCTTTTACGGTATCCTGCAACAAAAAAATCAACCTCGAATAATGTCACCGCATCCAAGTGCGGATTTTTTTCTAATTGTATGCATTTTAATAATGATGTCGTCGTGATGTGAATTATGTCGAAGGATAACGGTGATTGGTTTCCGCAAATAAATGTAGACAGCGTCTCAAATCCTATTGGCTGCAAGGTTTGATGCGTTACTATTTCATAGAGCAGAAATATCTAACCAAAAAATGTAAATGAATAAACGATAAAACATATAAGGCCAGTTATCATCAAATGATATGATAGGGAATCATTTTTTCTTTTCCTAATCAAACTTAACTGTGACCTTTGACCTATACGTTAACCTCCAAGGGCTCACTCGTTGATCCCCTTCAGGTGTGTCTGTGGACCACATTTGTTTTCTAATTACACGGCTACAAATGCAGAAAAGACTAGCAAATGGAGAAATGCTGCATCTCTCCCAGGGGGCTTTCATGAGTGCTAACATGAAAAGTCACAGAAATAGCCGTGTAGCAAACAAACAAAAATAAATAAAGGAGAGCGAGAGAGAGAGAGAGAGAGAGAGAGAGCGCTTGAGAGAGAAGCTCAATCCTCGGGTGCTTCCACACATACACGGCTCACCAGTCGATTTTGAATGCTGGTTTCTCTTTTGGAATGTTAACCACGTGATATGAGAGGCAGAGCTTTCTGAAGCCTTTTGATAATATCAAATAGGGTGCATCGACACTTTAGTTATCTAGTAGAAGTGGCTAATTTATAAGGGACTAGCAATGTATTTTGTAGCTTTTTTAAGCATATTCTTTTTTTTTCCCCATTAGAAATGCATTTTTTTTTTTTTTTTTTTTTTAAGGCTGCGCCTAGGACTACTCAAAACCTGCTTACCTAAACCACATCTGCATTGTTAAATCCAACCAGAGGTGAATACGATTTTTTATTTTCTCATTAAGGAAGGCTTAATTTATTTGACTAATGAATTACATGACGAAGTATCACAACAGTGAGCGGCCGAAAGACAGTCGTGCTTGGGGTCCGGGAGGAGGACACTGGCTGCTGGACAAGGACATCGTAAGGGCACTGCGACGACCAAATCACTTGCGAGTACACACACACTCGCACACACACACACACACAAACGCACATTGATGCACTGAACCTTAAGACCTCGTAGAAGCCAAACCATCCTCATTTCAGCATTATGTCGGTGCCAACTGTCAGAGGTGCCGCTTGTTGTTCCATAATGATGATCAAGCGTTTCAATCCACGAGCCCCCCCCCCCCCCCCCCCCCCCCCCACCCCAAGCCCCCCCCCCCCCCCCCTCTGCCGGGAGCCCTGTTTGCCAGATGATAAAAGGCTTTTTATGATCCCACTTTTCCCTACCTATATGTATTGTTTGACATATGTTGTCCCCTATATTTCCCTGACCCCTCCTTGAACCCGGCACATCCATTTAATGCAGTGGATAAATGGCGGCGAGCGGGTCCCCGCTCTGGGACCTCTTGGCACTCGGCTCGGTGCTGAAAGAACACTTATCCCCGCTCACCCACATCAAATTCATTCCCTGGCATTGATGCGGAGCCGCACCATGGTCAGCTCATTTCGAGTCAAGGTAAACTGCCAATAGTACACGCCATGAAACAAGATGAAACATGAAATGTGTTGGCGCACAATACCCAGTGCCTGTCTCCTTTGCAATCTTCCCCTAACTTCGCCTCATTTTCTCCCACTCTCAGTCACTTGAGCCTTGGTGGCGCCGTAACCCCTGAAAGGCAATTACCATGACAACAGCAGTCAGGATTTGCACTACAGTAATTAGCGTGGTTAAAAAAAAAAAAAAAAAAAAGGGAGGGAGGGGGCTGGGGGGGAGTTATGCGTTTTAGTTTGAGATTTGATATGACACACATCGGAGCGTACGGTGTAGTGAGCCTGTGGGTAAACACGAGGAGGTGGAGAATATCTGACCTCCGCCAGCACACAAAGAGAAAAAGCAGAAGACACGCTGTGTCGGGTCAGTGTATTTAACGTCTCCATTAATCACTATGATACAGTGGAGGCGAGAAGTTGCACAGCCCGTCTCCCTGTCGCGCTCGTGTAAAAAACGATGGCGGAAAAAGGGACTTGTCCGAGTCTCAGCCCGGCTGCGAAAAAAAAGAAAACAAATCGTAAAAACATCAACCGGGAGGGCCGTTTGTTTTTGTTTTTCTCTCGTCCTCGTTGAAATTCCCAACGTGGCGCATCCCGAATCTCATTGCCCTGGATGGCAGGTCGTCGGAGGTGGGCGCGCTCCCCTCCAGCCGCTTTTAATAGACGGCTGTAATGGGATGCTTGTTTGCCTTGCTTGGTGCACTTTGCATCCTTCGCTGTAGTGCCGAAGGCGGGCGGCGATATGTCCCACGGCCTGCAAGAGCGGTCTGGTAGGCAAAGAAAACAAAGACGCGGGACACCCCGCGCTCGGCCTTGCCCCTCTGAATCCCCGTTGTGCGTGCGAGTGCAGTGTTTTGTCGTCATTCGCCACCAGTGGAGGGTTGCGGAAATAAAAAAGGGCCACATCCCGTCCCCTCGCCCGAACCTACTGTTTCGCGCTGCCTCTTCTGTGCCGAATTGTGCGGGTCGTTCTGCTGGAGAAGGGTGGAGGGCCCCGTGTGGGTCCGGCGTGAGAGATGAGCAGAGGTGGAGACGAGGGCAAAGATAGCACCGGCTCTCATTCCACACCCGCCGACTGTCACCGGTCTCGGCGACTCACCCAGTCGTGGATAATCTTCCTCGCCTTCGGAGCTTTCTCACAAACGGACCACGTGTTAATTCCAACTCAGAGCCCCCCTTCAGCAGGAGCTCGCCATTGTCAGTGCATCATTTATAGTGTCTGAGTATCGGGAGGATCTTGGCTTCTACACACAGGATGACCCCAGGTCGGCCCCTGGCGTCATGAAATATTCAGCGTCACTCAACGCAGAGACAGGCTTCTTCAAGTTGTGGTCTGCAGAGGTGAAATCCTCCTTGCTACAGTGTCATTACCGAGTCATCGCTGCTCCTTTCTAATGCCGGATGCCGATGCCACGCCGGCCGCAGTCACTGCGGTAATGTGTGTGTGTGTGTGTGTGTGTGCGTGCGTGTGTGCGTGTGGTGGAAACCCTCCACATTGCCTCTAAGTGACATTTAATTTAATTAGACATAATCATCGGATGGCGCATTCCTGCGAGTCGCAGCCGCGACCTGGATATGTGGATTTGTGTCGAGAAATCCAGAGAATTACAGAAGATATAACCGTGTTTGCTCAGGAGATGTGATGTGTGTGCCTTTCGTGTAATACATCTGCTGATCTCAACCGAGGCGCGTTAAGTGTGTTTGCACATGGCAGTTTTGCTGCCAAACGTCTAAATTTGAAGGTCACGCCACGTCAGGAGGCAGCGTGACGAACACAATGCCCATTTTGCTCGGAACGTAAACGTCAAGCGCCGATTCAAAATCCTTTCTCTGGGATTCTTTTTGAAAATGTTAACTCGCCTTTTGTTCTCTTCCAAACAACATATTTGTTTTACATTTCCAGTGGAGACGCTGGCGTGGCTGGCCTCTGTTTCGGTTTTCTGTAGCCTATCGCTCCGTTTTACATGCACCGGTTTGAAATGCAGCCAGCAGCGAGGCTCGAGTGGATTCCGTGCTGTGTTTTGATAACTGGGCAGTGCCTGCCGGGATCGGGAGCAGGCTCCATTTTCATGTCATACCGGGACCCAGCTGTTGGAAACCGAAACCAGAGTCCTTGTTTAGAAATTCTGTTTCCCCCCCGGTACGGAAGCGAGCGACACCGGTGGCTGCAAAATGTGCAATTTGTTCGATGGTTGCCGCGTTGGATAATCGTCTCATTTTCATAATGTGCGTATCTGGTTACAAATGACAAAATGCTTACATTACAACACCGAGTAAGCATTTTGGCCATGCGGCTATGATTCGGGTAATTATTACGATTATTAGGGTCATTCATTGTGTGTGTGGATATTTTATGTCTGACACTGGTGAGATGTTTACTCATAGTTGCCTTTGCTCACAGTGGCGTGTCCACGCGGCACTGCCAGGCCACATGCATAAAGCGGACTCGCTACCCGATCTCCACTTGGCGCCGCATGGGCATGGCAACTCATCTCCCGGGCCGGAGCCGGCGAGGCAAGGTCACAGCCCAGTGTGGTAATTCATTTTGGCAGTAATGGGTTGTGCTACTACCAATGTTTTCGGGCGCGCCAATCCCTCAGGCCCTTCCACGTGTGGTCAGATATAGTATGGAGCCCAGGGCTACGTGATGCTGCCTCACAAAAGGAAGGAAGCCCCCCAACCCCCCGACTGACTCAGCCCGATGCCTCCGTACAAGTGGTTTTGATTGCACCACTGCAAAGACATGACCAGAATAGCACAAGGGGAATACATTTTTCTTTCCGAGGTGCAGCTTGACTGGTTTGCATGATAATATGTCGACGAAAAAATAAAGAGCCCGAGTTCACTTCCTCTGCAAAGTTGCGGATTCATCATCGTGTAAGTAAGCACGGGACGAACTCCTGGATGCGCGCTGCGGGGGCAGGGGCCGGGGTTTCCAGCGAGAAGGGAAGCGTAATCTGCCAGCGCCGACACCGAGCGCTGACCCGCGACCGAGGTCTGATGGGATACAATTTCAATCGACAGGCTCAGTCATTGGTAGGTGCCGATGTGGTGCAGCTCAGGTCATATTTCTCTGGCCTTCATTAATTGGTATTTTGACTACAGCCCTCTCTCTTGCGGTAGACCACCCGTCCGCCCACATGAAGTCCTTGAAGTGTGACATTGCAATTACACTCGCTGTGACACATGGGAGAAAATCCCAGTCTGCTAATAGAGATCTGCCCCCCCCCCCCCCCCCCCCCCCAATAGAGATCTGCCCCCCCCCCCCCCTCCCCCTCTGCACTGAAAGGGAAAAAATGAATTTTCAATAACATGGCCATTTATAGCCGCTACCACATGGCAGAGTGAAGCGATGAGCAGAAGGAGGACTGCTTTTTTTTTTTTTTTTTATAGTAGTGACGGTCCTATGAATGCTAATGGTTGGGCAATCAATACAACATTACTGTGCCCCTGGTACACAGAATTATGATCTGGAAACGCTATATAAATGATCACATGACGGATGCGTTCAAGTACTAAAGCAGCACATAAGGGCTCGACGCCGTTTGCGCGGCACAAAGAAAAAGGTCAGTCGAATGGAAAGAAAATATTCCGACTAAGTCAATAATCCTGCTGTAACATGGTATTTGTCAGTAGATATGTCGAGCGCGCTCTTAACCAGTGGCATTACTCATTAATTGGCAAAGTGTCTCATTTGCATTAGCCAGGAGCCCCCGTGATTGCCTGTAATGAAAACACACTTCTTCCGTGATCAGCAAAATGAATGCCAAGCAGCTTAATGCAAATACCGCGGCCATTATTCAAACATGATGCCGCCGCACATATGACGGGGTCAGCTGAAACGCGGAGCTGCCGTAGTCATTTTATACCCAGTTATTTATTGCACCGACGCACTGCTTCACGTGTCGTGTATAAACTTGCGTGAACCCATGCGACTGTGTCAACCCATCGTACATATTTGTGAAATGTTCTTTTTACCAAGAAACAAATACATATATTTGTTGCTCTGTACACATAAAGTATCGTGTAAATTAATGTAAGTCAATGCGATGTCTCCTGAACTCACACATCCACTGTGTGTGTGTGTGTGTGTGTGTGCGCGTGAGAGAGAGAGAGAGAGAGAGAGAGAGAGAGAGAATTTTGGCTTGGAGGCACAATTTAAATTGCATGACTAATAATATTTAATGACTGAAAAGATTCTCTGTTGTTCAAATGTATTATTTTATAATTACGAAGGGCAGCGCAGTTCACGCACACACACACACACGCGCGTCTGAAGAAAGCCTCTTTCGTACCGTTTCTTTTCCGGTCCAGGCGGCAAATGCTTCCTTAAATGACTCGATAATATGCAGTGGCGACAATTTGTGTCGCGTTTCCAGTCCACTCGCACCTTCAACATTCCCCCTTGAATCGCAGCCAAAGAGCTGCGGCGCATCTGCAAACAATGAGAGGCACAACAAGCCACCCTGCCTTGTGCCCCCGCTAAACCGAGGGGAGGATGAGATTATGTTGTTTGTTTGCCACTTAAGTTTGGGTGTAACAAACAACCTAGGCCACAAGATGATGTCTGCAAAAAGACATTAGCACTCCCTTCCACAGAAGGCTTTCGCGCTTCCAGGGGGCTCATTCGGGGCTTCTTCTTTTTTAAGCGTTCAATTGAACGTACACATCGGGCACACGCATGGAGACAAGCATTTTGTCCGAAGATGAATTCGGCGTGCGCTCATTCTTTAATGCGGATAAAGGGAAGGGGCTACCTTGGGTGCCTTATTTCTTTTCCGCCTGTAATAAGAATATTCTCTTTCGTCCTTAATTGTGTGTATTTGCACGGGAGACACTGTGCTATCTGAGAGAAAATATTCGAAACCACACGGGCATTGTTTCGCACGTGCGGACCTATTGGCGGACCCTCAACCCCCCGCTTCCCATTTTGCACATTGACAATCTCTCAATACGCTCTCATCCCACACAATTTTCCTTCCCTTTCTCCTCAGAGGAGTCATTCCCTTCCGCGTCTTGTAAGCTCTTTTGCCCTGAGTAGGGGTATGGTGTTGGGGGCTGGGGGGGGACACCCCCCCATTTCTCCCCACCTCCTCATCCCTAAACCCAAGCTGGTTTCCGGGAGAAACCGGGAGGAATGCGTTTCATTAACATTCTTGGTGGAATGCACATGCACTCCTTCCTTGTTCATCAAATCTAAAGCAGCCCACGGCCGCCCTAATCGAAAGCAGCCCATGACGCCTTTTAAGTGGGGCTCAAGGGTCTTCTCAGAAGCGGCATGTCCCTACGAAGGCCACAAATGACCACGTGCTTGAGGGTGTCGATCCACAGCCCGTTGCGCGCCATCCCCTCGCTGGAAAGAAAAGGACAGAAATCATTTTGGCAAAGATTAGGGGACAGAAACGACGCGGACGTGTGCCGCGCCATCCGCCTTTTGGGGACGATTAACTGGTCGTGTCTCCACACCGGAGTTGCGCTGTCATTTTTGCCATTCAATGTTTTTAGCCCCGCACGCTGACAGACCAGTGTGTGCGCGTGTGCGCGTGTGCGTGCGTGTCTAACATCTAAGATGTACACTAAGGGGATCACAAAACTTTTCACAATTCATGATCAATAATTGTGGTGTGTGTGTGTGTGTGTGGGCTGTGGCTGGGGTCGGGACATAGACACAAATACTCGCACGAACACGTCAACGGGGAAGAGGGGGTCTCGTACAGCTGTCCGTCACCCAGACACTTTGCGCGCTCTGAGAAGCGACACGCAGCTCAACAAACATGGCCGCTTTGGTGACAGGGGAGGGATGAAGCCATTATAGCCCTTTTTCTTTTTTCTTTTTTTTTCGTTTTGACCCCAAATCCACATGGCTCATGGGAAATGTGCGCCGTGTGATGGATGTAGTCGTGTCGTGTTACTTGTCTGTTGCTTTTCAGCTGTGATGCGGTATTCTTTTGAAGAATTTCTCTGACTTTTTCAGACTAGGGGGATTTTGCGGTATATTTGCCCTGCAAACCTCATCCACCTCCAGTCGGACCGAATGGACACCCCAAAGGCCTGCGCGCACGAAACCCCGCCGCACGTCCAGCTACAGCCTAGAAGCCTCTGCGCTGACACTATTTGAGGAGTTTGAGTCACCGTGATTGTTGTGGGGGAACCGGGTTGCAGGGAAACAAAGCGGATCAAAACAAGCTCCCGTTGCTCTGTGTGGTCTCTTTGTGGGGCGGCGGACGTGGAGAGGCAGCAGGGAGGGAGGGAGGGGGGTGGGGGGGGCTTGTGTTTCACCTCCTCGAAAGAAAATCTGACAGAAAGTCATTGATTCCCGCCCCCCTCCCCGACACACACAAACACACACAAACACACACACACACACACACCCCGAAAAGAAACACACCCCTTCCGAGTCAGACGGCTGGCGTGGTGATCATGCACACCATCTCACAAACAAACGCGCTCCTCAAACCCTGAGCCCTGCCCCCCACCTTGGCCCGCAGACCACCCCCTTCCCCCTATCTCTCCTTGGTCTCTCCCTCTCTCTCTCTCTCTCTCTCTCTCGCTCGCTCGCTCTCTCTCTCTCTCTCTCTCTCTCTGCTCCCCCTGTCTCATTTGTGCCTGCGCGAGAGCAGCTGCCGCCCAGAGAACTGAGGGAGCAGCATTCACATCTGAGCACATTAGTCACCAGATGTCACCTTTTGCTGCCAGCCCATCGAACATCCAGGCAGACAATGCCCCATGCATTCTGAACATCTGACTTACGACGTCTCGCACACACACACAAAAAGAGGGGGCTGGGTGGCACTCCGGACTCCCGGCAGCCACGGCCGCAGAGGCTCAAAGCCACGTCGACAGTGACACCTACAGTTTAGCCACACACTCGAAGTGGAAAGCTCGCTCTTGAGGCATTAATATCAAAGGCCGCCCGGAGATACAGGAGGCTGATGGGGGGAGGAGACCCCTCCGCACGAACGGATGAAAGCAGAGATTTATTTTTGATTTTTTTTTTTATCTTCCCCAAACACTTCATTCAGAAATGTTGAGAGAATTTGGAGTGTTTTTTCTTTTCTTCTCGGCGTGCTAAATATGTCTGAGGTGCTCAGAGATCGGACTGGCGCGCTGCTCCGACACCTGCAACAGATCTGCCGCCGTCACCTCCAGGGTATCACGTCGGCGTCTCAGACTGAGAGTGAGACGGCGGCCTGGCTCGCTCTGCACTGCGGACGTAAGGAGACAGCTTGCCTGGGTTTGCCAAGTGGAAGGTCTCACTCCAGTGCCAGGAGTACACAGAGTAACAAATATGAGAGGGAGAAAAAAATAAATAAAAAAATAGCCCAGAGGCAGAAAATGTATGAATCGCAGAATTCCATTAACTGGCACATATAGTTTTGTTTTTAAAGCCCAAGGTTGATGTGAAACTTTTCCGATTTCTTTCAGTCTGAAGCACACGCGGTAAGATTATTCTACAAGTTTTAGGCCAATGAAAACAAATCCATATTAGATGTACGAACATGACAAACTGTCTGTAAACATCCGTTCCGTCAGTTGTCACCCACGTGAGCCTGTGACTTACAGTCCCATTTCAATATTCAGTGGTGTCGCAAATCTTATATATATATATATATATATATATATATATACAGTATATATAAATATTTTCCTGACCTGAAACTGTTATTTTAGTTGTACGACTATATGTTGACCGTAGAAATAAAGCAATATTACAGAAATGTAACCTAGTTCAATGGAACAACCCCCACATGGTGACGTGGGCGCTGATCTAAAGCGCCGCACCGCAGACGTGAACTTGTGCAATAAACTGATAGTGTCGTTGGCCGAATTGAATATGTTAATAGGTTATGAACGACGAGTATGATTCACGCGGTCGAATGAGGCTTTGTTGACAAGCATGTCCAGGCATTTCGAAACACAATCGACTGCTTTGCATGTGACAGGCACACGTCCACAAATCAGAGACCCGGATCCGACAAAATGGCAGTTTAAGTCACCCCCGTTGTTTATCCTTGTACCGTCTTATCAGTAGCGTGATGCTCCCTCCTCCCCGTCTCTCTCTCTCTCTCTCTCTCCCCTTCTCTCCATATATTTAAACGATGGGTGGCACTTTCCCCCCTCACGGTGCTATCTGCTACGCCGAGTCACCTCCAGACACATTAGCATATTTATCATCGGCCTCGCAGACTTCAAAGCCGGCTCGCTTCTCAAAGAGGCTGGGAAGTGCCACCAGGACGCCATGCATTGAAAAAAAAAGCATTAGGTGTTCCCCAGGGATTAAATATCCATCCAGGTAAGAGGAAAGGGGGGGGCACTATTCTAAGTCATTTATTTGCAGTGGAGATGATGTTCTTTAGCAGGGACTTCAAATATTTGCTCAGCGTTATCTTCAACCACACTTTTGGGACGTTAACGTGCAGATCATTGACACACTGCACAACACAACGCAAATCAACAAAGCAGGCGTCATTTATGATATATATGAAATATATCATAAGGCGTATCAACAAGAGCATAGACGTATACTTGTTTCGCTTCTGTTTCTTGATAAAGCCAGTAATCTGTACAGCTGTGCTACCAAGAAATGGGATAAACAGTCCACTAACTCCTCTGTAAACAACTTCAGTCTTACGTGCACTTACAGCATGGGTCAGACTGCGCTTGTCCTCTCTGAGTGCACACTTGATAGACAGCTTGTCCTGGTGTGTGGCTGGAGTGAGAGCCATGCAGGTTAAAGAGAGGTCAGTGAGCAATGGGTTTCCCCACTGCATTACAGTACCGTATTACAGTACATGGCGAGCCTTAATATCCTTCTAAAACGGAGTTCTTCTAAATAAGTATTATCGGGAAACAATTAAAATAGGAAATCGTGAGAAATGAAGCTACTAATATATCTGATTGAAGAGAAAAGAACACATTTTGGAATTTGTAGTTCAAATTAGCCTCAATTCTTCACAATTAGAATATATTCCAAATATTTTAACTTTATATATATATGCAGATATTTATGCAGATAAAGAATGGATTGCCCTGAGTTTAAGTAGAGGTTGTTGACGTGTGAATTTGACCAATAGCAAACTGACATACAGTAACATTGCTGACCTTTGAGGATATGGTTTTGAGATATGGTTAAAGCTGTGAAGTGAGCCGGTGAAAATTATGAGCCGAGTCTGTATATGAATGATATACAACAATAGTCTGACGGATACGGTACTAACTACACTACAGAACGTATACCTGTAACCCAACCAGTTGTGCAGGTTGACACACACGATGTCATGGCAACACTTCTCTGCATGCTGCCTCAGCCATGTGGAATAATGATGTAGTCAACACAGACAGGAAACTATGTTTGTCCATTTATCACACGGCACGCCTCGCAGCTGAAGGTTCCCTTTCGTTTTTGAGCCCTTTCAATTTGCAGCTCTCGTGAACCAGCCCCGTTCTCCCCTGATTTTTAAACATACATGCTCTATTAATAATGGGATTTGAATCATTAACACGCTACATTGTAGGCACCCGTTCTAATTGGAAAATTAGTTACAGCGCAGTGTCTAACAGCTTTCTACAACACTAATGCCAGCCCTCTCTCTGTGTCATCTAAACCCGATGCTAATGAAGCCGGGGCCCGCAACATGCAGGAGGTTGAATATCAATTTAATCAGGCCCTCCCTGCAGGGGCTTTCAGAGAGAAATGACAGCCAAAGTGCATTAGTAATTCTTCCGCTGTCACTTCTCATAGCTGCTTACCTTGCAAACAAACTGCTCTAATGGCACCTGCCTGCTGGGCAATTTAGGCACTGTAGAGGCAACCGAACATGAAATGGACTGAGCACCACTGACCTAAATAGGAAAGGGGCCTTTCGTCTAAACAAATCGCGGCCGCTGTGTCGCCTGCTGACAGCAGAACACGTGCGTTGTGGCACGATAAATACTTCCACAACTCTGCGGGGCTTGAAAGCATATCAACATTTGAAATGTGACAAAAGCATCCACTGGCTCCATCGAACCCAAACCTTCTGTTGCAGAAAAAAAACAAGAAAGAGCTGAGATTCTTGTCTATTTCTGTGTAATGGAAAGTGTTTTACCACTAGATCCTCGACCCTCTGATCATTATCCACGGATAAGGGGCGCAAATAAATAAAATAGGCAAATGAATAGATATAAGGGAAGAGTTCATTACCTCCACTCATAGGCTTGAATTGAATTGCTTTGACATAATCCCCCATTATTTCTCAAGGGGATGGGGGAGGGAGACAGCATGATGGGATTGGTGGTAATGTGAGTGTGTGTGTGTATGCCTACTGTACAGCTTGTGTGTGTGTGTGAATGTGTGGGGGGGGGGGGGGGGGGGGGGTTGGTTGCGGCGGGGGGGGGGGGGGTTGGTGTGGATCATCCTGGTGTCAGCCTCTGTACATGAGCATAGGGGAGAAATATGTCATTTCTCACCACACGCAGTGCAGCAGCCCATGTTTTCATTCACTCTGTGTCATTGTAACACACGGCTGCTACTCAGTGTGTCAGCTTTGGGAGCTGCCCGGAAACATGAAGACGGGAGGAGAAACATGAAGAGAACCAGCGCCACCTGTCGTTTAGAATGACACAGTGACACCGTCTGATCCACTGCAATTGTTGCGTTTGAGTCTGAAACGAATCTATCGAGCGGATTTTTCCCTGCTGTGCGGTTTGTCCCCAGTCCTCTCCTGCGCTGTTCTGTTCAATACTCGGTGGCCCAACGCCTCTTGGCTGCCGGGCCCCTTTGCATCGATACATCAGCTCAATAGTGTTGGGCGGTATCGAGTGTGTCAGAGAAAAGAACTTCACTCTGGGAGGTGGGGTGGTGACGGCGGGGAGGGCGGGATGCGGGGCTCTCCTCCGGAGCGGGCTGACCCAAGCAGAAAAGGAACAAAAAGCCAAGGCCAGGGGCGGCTGGGCAGTAGAGAGTAGGAATCTGTCCGGATTACAGATGAGTCGTGAGGTAGCATCAAATCTGCAGAGGGACCCCGGAGCGGGAAATACACAGTGTGAAAAAGTACTACTTCTACTTCTACTTGTAGTTCTGCTACTAGAAGCCCGTCACGTGTCTAACAACTTGAAAAGGGTGCACACCCAATGCGCGACTTTGCGCGACACGACATTGCGGGCCCCCCCCCCCCCTAGCAGAGCTCTTGCGCATTCACTCACGTCTCCGAGATGCCACGTGTCGCCCGTTGGTCTTTAACACGGCCGCGTTCTCCCCGGGCCTTACGTAAAGCCACGACGAGCGGCAGCCTGGCGTGATTAGCAGGGTCTCAGGGCACACCACTAAAAAAACCCTGGGTTGGCCGCCACGGAGACCAAGACTAAACATTTCCCCATCCGGCGACTGCTCGTTTCACCGCGGCTGATAGCTAATAAGCAAAGGGGGTGTTTGTTTGAGCACCGCATTCATTCATTCCTCCCTGAAGTGTATATGCATGAATATTTAAGGTGCTGCGTGTAGTCAATGAGGCTACCTGACGGCGTGCTTAACCAAGGACCGAGGCCGCCTTTCCAGCCGGCTCCCACTCGTCTTTAACTACCACAGTACCCCACCGAGAGGTCCCCCCCTCCATACACAATTGATTCATAGTCATCTATCTCATAGCTGAGGGGCTGGGTAATCACAGCCAGAGAATCGAATCCGCCGCACTCCTGTTCCACCGGGGAGAGGAGTCCGTAATGAAATAACCCTCCTCGCTGCCTTAATTGTCCTTTTTGGCCAATGGCACACTGCAATCAGGCGGGGGCTTTTTGTCAGGTTTTTCCTCATCGGTGGACATAGAGGAAATGATTTAATGAGAACATGTTTTATCAAGCTTATCTGCTGAATTACGCCAAAGGTGTACAGGCCCGATACCATGGATAGGACGAACATGGCGGTCTCACTGAGACCAGTTGGCACCAGTAACATTGCGAACTCAAGAGGACCAGGCCGGTGATATATATACAAAGTGTGATTTTGCAAAAGGGTCACTTCCCCCAATGTTGTATCGTTTTACTTGTTGCTGTACTTCAGTCTCACATGGTTTCGGCGGTATGTGCAGTATGTGCAGAGATATAGCGAGAACGATTTTTTTTCTGCTACGATCACGTTAGAGGTGAAGGATTTCAAAAATATACATCTTGGTCACTGTCAACAGTCAAGGCACCTCGCAGTCAATCCCTTTGATGAATAAAATGTTCCCATTCGAGAATAGTTCCAATGAAGTCCCCGAACAGCAATGCGGAGAAGAAAAATACGTCTTTGTATTTTCCTAATTTCGTAAAAAAAAATAAGAAAATTGGAGAGCAGGGGAGACATGAATTTACACTGGCGCAGTCTCACACAGCCCTCGCTCGGCTTGTGCGGCATGCAAATGTTTTGCCATCAACTCGGGCCTCGCGGAGAATGACAGGAGCATTTGATGCAGCGCCGCTTTTTAGTGGAGTCCCCGCAGAAAGCTATTTTCACAGGATGTTATGTATGCATTTTTCAGACAGATTGCTGCAGGAGACAGGAGCTCAGGAGGGGAGCGGGCACGACTGGAATGAAACACTGCGAGCCACACTCTGCTGAGTGAAGCCAACCACAATGCAGGCCATTAAAGAGAGCCGCAGCCATCTCACATTTTTTGCACAACCAAAACAACATGTTCAATCAATCTTTCCGCTCAGATACCCCGGTATTTATGAAAGGGAATTTTAAACGGGAATTCATTTTTCTTTTTCTATTTCTCCAATTGAACACGTGATACTTCTTCATTTATTGCCTCGTCAATCGAACGTTCATCCTACAAACTGTGAACCACAATGCATTATTGATTGCCTATTTGCCACTGCTTCCCTTCTCTAGCCTTTTCTATATTTTTTACACAGTGAAACACTGAGACTGAGCCTACATATTCTTTTACAGCACTGTTCTATCACGGTAACTATAAGAGGGAAATAATGGGAGGTGTCAGACCTGGAAGTGTCCAAGTACAACTGCTTTATGGAAGCAGCTCTGCAAGAAATGAAGTAATGCAGCTCTAATCCCAAAGCCACCAGTTTTTTTCTTGCATAAAAATTGATCTTTTTAAAGCTCCTATATGTAGGATTTGAACATCTCTGACACAACATGTGACAATCAAAAGCATCAACATTCGCTATTTAATAGGATATATATATATATATATATATATATATATATATATATATATATATATATATATACTGTATATATATGATACAAATGATACAAGCCGAGACCTTAACATTGCAGTTTGGATGCAGCTTTAGTTCCCTATAGATCTTCCTCAGCCATACTTAATCTTACAAATTCTCATTTATGGCGCATGTGATGGTTAGCTCACTAAATCCCACCCAGCAACTGCCCAATCGATAAAGCATAAATCCAATCATCGTGTTGCTAATCCGTGCATGTTTTTCTATAGGGAGCATTCAACCTATACATTATCCGCAGGCACAAATGGAATTTCATTCAGTCTCTGTTTTGTTTCATTCATAATACAGCACTCTGCTGCTGCAACAACGCTCCTAAATTCCCATGTCTCCAGGTGGTGAAGATGCTGGATCATTTGGCTTTGGCCCTTTATGTAAAGCATGCAGCCCTAATGCATGTGCATATTTAAGAGAATTTTACAGGCTCATTGCTTTTAAAACAAACCAGCTGGGCATGATACTCCGTAATAAATCAAAGACCCGTGGATTCAAATATTATTATTCCCTTCTTTACTTAAGGCTTGCAAGTTGCAGCAAGAGCAGCCAAGGGGTGGGGAATTTGGAAAATGGCCTTCTGCGATGTTCTTTTGGCCACTCCATCATATCATGTCTTTTGATATAATCGTATGCGATCCTAATCAAGTTACCCATGGCACATCTCACCAGAAAGAGATCCACCTCTTGCCTTCTGTGACTGCATGTATTTGGGCTCGTTCATCCCCGAAAAAACACCAGGCAACTCCGGCATGGATGAGACGATACGGTGGGTACCGAAACGCCTCAGCATGACCATGCGCTGGACCAATCCCCATGGCATTTGCCTCCTGCCATGCGACACACACCGACGTGCCCCTCGTCTTACATGCCGCTGCCGTTTATCTGTGGTGAATTCGAGGAGCCGCAGCAAGTGAAAGCTTAGAGGAAGATGTCTTTTTCCTTGGCTCTCTGCTTCCTCTCCCCGGAGAGGTCCAGACACACCAACCCTGCCATCTGCTGGCCCCGAGCAGGTGAAGAAAAAAAGCTCACAGCAGCAGAGCACCCGGAGCACCCCGCGTTGTCACTATCAGGGAGATGTGTCAGAAATTCCTCTCCTTTTTTTCCCCAGCTAAGCTAAGCTTCTTTTTAGGACGTTGATTATGGCTTTTTTTTTTTAAAGCAACTCACGACACTTGTATGAGTTATTGAAAGAAAGGGCTCTTCAATCATATTGGCAAAAAAAATATTGAAATATGAATTTATGGAGGACAGAATGAGCAGGAGGGACAAAACAGAACGAGAGTGTGTGTGTGTTTGTGTGTGTGTGTCTGGCGAGGAGTGAGAGAGAGAGAGAGAGAGAAATGTGGGGAGGGTCATTGGAGGGGGGTTTCGCTGCTTCTGAGAGGTGCCTCATTTTCCAGCACCATCTGTTCCCCGGGTCCTGCAAGCTGGAAGCCTCGTTTGTGTCTAACGCCTGCAACGCGCTCCGAGCAGCCAGACACCAACAGCAAGGACTCACACGTCACCTGTTTCAAACAACTGCACGATGTGACCCGCCGCATCCGTTAACTACTAATCACACCGCGTTTGATTGTGTGGTTAACCCACTCAGCGAGAGGTTCCTCTCCCCGCAGGCTCCTCGCCAAAGCTCTACCCGGCCCTGGGCCTCTGCTAAGCTGTGCATCGTCGGCCGGGAGGGTGACAGGGAAAGGGTGGATGGAGGGAGAGAGAGAGAGAGCGAGAGAGAGAGAGAGAGGGAGGACCTGGAGGCTGGAGTGGAACCATGAAGTCCATGCTCCTCCATTTCAATCAGCTGCTGCGGTCTCACCTGGCAGCAGAGCATCCGGAGGGGGGGAGGCGCCGCCATGAATCCTAATTGCTCCCTTTCCACCACATTGCAGGGCGTTTCTATGCAAATCTGTCCAGAGAGCTATCTGGCGTATGCAAGGCCAAGTGTATCGGCTGAAATGTGAGCAGGAATCGCACGCACACAAAAGCCTTGGTGGGGAGGAGATGCTGTTGTTGTAATTCATTTGGATAAATTATTCACATGGCTCTCCGGAGTACGGGACTTACGTTTTGACATGTATGTATTCCGCCGCCTGGATGGGCACTGGCCTCAAGTTGTGATGTATGGCTTTAATAAGAGTGACGAGGATGCGGAGTAATGAAATGTCCGGGAGGCTGTCCACTGAGAGACAGGGAAAAATTAGCACATCGTTTTTTTCTGCATGCCGACTCGTGCGCCCATGCTCGTCCCACATATGAAGGGCGCCCGGAATGGGGAATCAATAAAAAACAGAAAACGCCTTATTTGTAATTCGGATTCACAGTCAATATTATTATTATAACACTTTCTTTGTACTATTTTGTCTTTGCAGCTTCAACAGCCCCCTGTATTGGTTCTTGCCCTCAAGCATCAACACAATAGTATAAGCCGTCATGTACCTTTTACAGCATTATTTCACAAACTTCTTTCTCTTCAGGTTGTAGTCTGCTGAGGAGGAATTCTCAGTTGCGGGTTTAACAAAATTTGGTTTAGCCCCCCCCAATGCTGCAGTTACTATAAAATGGATTTGTGAGCCACTTATCTCAAGTATCACCTGAACGGTTCCGTGTCGATGCCTTTACACATGAGATGTGCTGAAGTTCGCCTTTGCCGTCTCTATTATAGATTTATTTATTTATTTATTTATTGCAATTCATTCAATAGTTGCCTCAAAAAAATGTGAATACCAGCTTCATGGTTGGGAACACAATGTCCGTTCATCGAAATTGACTGGAACCAAAAAAAAAAAAAGAAAAATTGAAATTCAAACTATTTTTGACCATTCAAACGACCATGTTTTCCTTTTTGATCGGTCGCTTTCAATGTCCAATACTGTCGGTTCTTTAAACCAGACCTGGTGTCTTCACCGTGGAGTTAGCGGTGAATGTGTGATTTCATCCACTGGGCCGATTAACAGCCCCTAGCACGGGTCACGCTGACTGATGACCAGCCAGAGCTCACAGATCAAACAGTGCTGTGTCGTACATGCAGGGGCACACAGCTCCCTGTGCCTCGTGCTGATCAATGCGAGTTGCGTGAAGAATACAATGAAGCCCATCTCCATCCACGCCCTCAGAACATACACCACACACACGCACACACACACATCCGCACAATTGCACAGTCTCACCGGGCTCCTATTACCAACCCTTGCGCCGCAAATGACCATAATCTATACTGCGCTCCCAATGGCTCTCCTGGGAAGCTCCGCTCATTTTGATTCCTCATCTGATCCTCTTTTCGCTTTATTTCCAGTAAATCAAAACCTACTAAATCCAAATATGAGGAGACACAGGGCCCTGCTGTTTTGACAAGTTAAATGACTACAGGCAATGATGTGCCTCCCCGCCAGTCTGTAAGCAGCACACGTCGCCAGCCATCGCCTCGCTGTGTGTCTAATGGAAATGTGTGTCTGTGTGTGGACGTGCGTGCTCTCTCCGCACGCACACGGCTCCTTGTTCCTGCAGCCACCCGACCCTCTGCAGCATCCTTTTTGAGGTGAAATTGAAATGGATTGTGTAGCTCAATATTTTATTGACATCAACTTCACAGAATGTTGCTACAGTGACACCGGGGATAATTATTTCACCACAGATTTCTTCCCCTCCACATCTCTCTCTCTCTCTCTCTCTCTCTCTCTCTCTCTCTCTCCTTCCCCTCCAAGCCCTTCCATTCCTGTAGAGAATTAGTTCTGCATAAATTACCCAGTGGAATATTGAATCAGTCTCTCGCCACCAAAGGCGAGTCTGTGTGGCTGATTACCAAGCAGTGTGCACAACACGCACATATGCACACGCACACACACACACGCACAAAGAGGGGCCTCTAAGCAAGGAGCTGACACCATTGCAGAAAACATGGGAAGAGGAGGGAGGGGGGGCGGGGGGGGGGGGGAGGTCGGACAAAGTGGGATAGGCCAGTCTGTGTACGGTGAGTGAAAGCTGTATTAGCCACCCTAGCTACACACTATCTTCTCATTACCCAGTCATTAGCAAGGGCAGGGTTTTAAATAAGGGAGGGATCAATCAATTGTCATGGGTCAATGTTTTGCAGCCCGATTATGAACCTTGGGTGGCTCTGGAAATTGAGCCCAGTAATTACTCTTGTTAATTATGCAAAGACGGCAGTCACATTGATCTGCAAATATGGTTTGCAATCCATGTAAGTGGTATGATGAGTCAACACGGGCAAGTGTTTGAAAGGAAGGAAGGAAACAAGGTGCAACTCTGAGGGGATTATCGTCATTTATTTATACGGCGGTGCACTGCTGAAAAGTCAATTAACACAACAATCTTTTTGACGCTTGTGCAATCACGTCATGTGTGGAGCAGAAATACCAAACGCTATCTTCGTCTGAGCTGTCAAATGTGAGTACTTTTCCCAGACTTTTAATTGCAAACAAAACAGGGGTGAGAACATCTCATTGGACCTGTGGTGGACCTTTTTGAGAATTTCATGGCTAAATCGTCAAATTGATTTCTCAATGAATTGAAAGTAACCATCACGATATTACAGCATGGATTGATTATTATTATTGCATTAACTCTAAATATGTTCACTAAATGACATTTGCTGGTCTACATATGCCCGGGGGCACATACAAGAGAGTGACAGAGACCCCCCACCCCCATCCCCAATTTAACATTACCAATCGTGGATCACAAATTTTAACCTGGATCTAATACAGAACCGTGTTTCCTCAATCTGAACAGTCTAAGACACTCAGCTCCTCCACTGGGAGGAATGTGAGTGTGTGATAGAGGGAGAGAGAGTCTATTTATGAGGGCATAGTGTATATGATACAGTTTTGTACACAGAGCTGCTCAAGAGGCACTTTGAGGGGAAGAGCACATTGCTGCCTCTCACGCTGAAAAACATTGTTTGCAGAAGTCCCTCAAGTGCTCCAGAGGATCCTTTCTTATGCTCCTTAAATGCCGTGTATTTGCACAGACTGGTACATCCTTATATCCTTGAGTCATGCGTCCCTAGATGTAAAGATTTATCAAGGCCTCTCTCGTGGGGGCTACAGTGCCTCCTGGGGAGGAGATTTAGAGACCACGTTGAACACTGTGTAAGAGGTTTAATTAGAGGCCTCCATAGATCTAAGTGGCGGCAGAATGGGACAAATGGAAAAAAAATCCACCCGACGATTTCCACGGTTTGAGGCTGTTGGTTGTCAGTTCACTTAATCAGCCCGTGTATGCAGTGGGAGGAAATCCTAATCAGGAAGTCATCAGTCATCAGCATTCACCACTGCAACAACCAGCAGAGGTATAAACAGCAGGTTTGTTTATTCTGCAGGAACCTCCAATGCCTCTTCATTCCCAGCTCTTGGACACGCATTTGCTTCCATCTGCAGGTCAGACCACAGACTGCAGCAAATGTACTGAATTATGATCCATCCTGTGGTGTCCTCGGAATGATAAATTGCTTTCGGAACTGGGTCACCACCACTGACTGTATCAAAGGAGAAAAGCTTTCCTCGAAACCATTTTTTTTTCTTAAAAACTGATGAAGGCCAAATGAGCGAAACTGGAATATTTCACAAAAAGAGATGATGATACAATAGCCCCAAATTTGAATACCATTTTGTGGAAAAAAAAAACACCTCTCGCTCATTAATCATGTCATGAACCTTCAGATATATCTTGCGACCTTTTGGAGTGGGCCCGGCCCTGGAATGAAAATCCGCAATGTGCAATAAAGGCTCGAATAATATTTCAGTCACTGCGCCGACTGACATTTTCCGCAGTGGGACTCTTGATGGTTACTTTAATTTCATTTAGCTGATTATAACTTTTTAGTGGAATGGAGTATATTCAGATAGGGCTTGGACACGTTTACACATGTAAGAGAGCTGAGTACCTGTGCAACTACTGCAGATAATAAGAGTGGTATCAGAGCTCTCATGATACGGCCACACGCAAAAAATATCCAAGAAGCAAGTTTCCGCGAAATTCTTACTAAGTATGGGGAGGTTCACAGTAAGGTAGGCCTTACTCCTTTGGACGTAGCCTATAAACCTTTGGCCATTAGGTGTCAGCACTCAATTCTCGGACTTCTCTTTCTGACTGTTGTTGATCATAGTGCTGCTTTCACGTATTTTAAGGAAGATCGAACATCCACAAAAGTGATCATGAATATGGTTCTTGTGGGCAAACCAGCAGATTCCTAATCATTTATAAAATATGTATATGGAAATAACGGCCATAGACCACACGAAGATAAAACAAATGATCTTGGGCATATGTTTCATTGTTTAATGTTGAGTAATGTTTTAAACATTGTTATTATTCAATCATTAAGTCTTGTCATCGCGGGCAGACGCTGCAACCCCGCCCCCCACCTCCCCGTGCTGCCCACATGCCATTTCCTGTCAGGTTTCCGACCACGAAATGCTACGGGTTTGTAAATTACCGACGGATCGTGAAGGCAACGCTCCGGTGGCTCACATGCTATCAACAGTAGCTGTTAGCATTCGTGTAACATGAGGGAAACAAGTGACAGCGTGCCGGCAACACACTCAGCTTAGCCTGCCGGAATGTGGATTAAATAACAGTCTAACCAGTCGCATCGTCACTTGTGTAGGACAAGCCGCCAAAATGGTGAAAGAGCAGTTCAGAGAGACAGATGTGGCCAAGAAAATGTGAGTATCGCAGAGTGAGGTGCAGCGCTAACGTGTTAGCCTGCCGGGTAGCCTTTCACTCAGTTTTGCAGTAGGGCTAATATTCACAAGTTGAAAATGCTGCAATATTTGGGAGAACTGGGGGGGGGGGGGGGAGAAGGAGTGACGGCACCGAACTACGTTATACGCCAATATTTTTACTATTATCACGTTGTGCCTCTTAAATAAAAGTTAGCAAACTCAAGCGCGGTGTGGAGATACATACAGTGCTTGAAGTCCTCTGTGAAGGTTCTCCGTCATCCAGGTCGTGGTATCACCAGGTTTGTTCCAATAACTGAACTAGCTCAAGAGGCTTCTTCACAACTGAAAAAGGCTCTTTGATATTAGGTGAAACGTCTGAAAGCATATTTAACTAGTCCAGTTGCCGACCTGGAACACACCTGATGAGCGTTTAATGCCAAACATGTCTGATTTCTACTTGGCTCCAGTTCGCTATTTCCAACTGCTTATCGCTGCAAGAAGAATGTGTCACTTCGTGTGTACTTGTATCCTGTACTCGATCGGTTTGTTCGAAAAGGGCTGCAGAGAGCCGGCGTGCTGATGTTGTGATGTTTAACCCATTGAGGTCCTCCTTGTTTACAGAAGCCACATCTGCTTTGGCATGAAGTCTGCCGAGCAAATGCGTCAGCAGGCTCACATCCAGGTGGTCAGTAAGAATCTGTACAGTCAAGACACCAAACACACTCCACTGGCCTATGGAGTGTTGGACCACCGTATGGTACGACACGCGCACGTCACAGTCTCCAACCTCTTCATGTCTCATTTAATTGTTTTGTTTGTTAATTACATTTGTGTGTTTTGAACCTTTTTTGTCTGGTTTTGACTTCTTTACTCCATGTCTGGTCTGTCAAAAATATGTCCCTGGGAGATTTGATCTAAATGCTTTCATGTGTCTCAGCCATTTTTACCCGTAAAGCCTTTGAGATTTTCAAAGTGATTTGGATTTTTCGTCACCGGTCACACATCAATGCATGAGGCAGGTATACCTCCACGGGGATGATCATGCAGCTGACGTGGACCAATCTGCTCCTGTGAAGAGGGAAAATTCAAACGCATCGACTATACCGAATATTGTTGGGCGGCCATTGTGCATGCTCCCACTTAAAAATTGTCCCCTATGTGCCATGTGTCCTGCAGGGTACCAGTGAGAAAGACCGACCTTGTCTGACTTGTGGAAAGAATCTGGCAGATTGTCTGGGACATTATGGCTACCTGGATCTGGAGCTGCCATGTTTTCATGTTGGTTATTTCAAAGCCACCATAGGAATCTTACAGGCAAGAGGTTTTTCTGGAATATTTGATACTAGTACATTCCCTTAAAGGTAGATTGTTGACCCATAACATGGTACACTATATATTTTAAAATCGGAGGCTTGCCCTAGACATGTTCAAATGGATAGCATCATCAGAATGTAGATGAACCTACAATCATAAGATTTATGTTATTCTATGTATATCAACTTTTGATGCTGCTAAAGTTACTTCTTTCTGCAGAAACTGAAATATAATTTGTCCTGTAGGTGTCACTAGAGTATCAAAAATAAGAAAGGGCAGATTGACTTTGGAACTAAGGGTACACACATAACTCTCAATAATGTATCAAAGTTTTTAATCTTATATTTGATGTTGTAAACTCCTGCCTTTTTTATTTTCTAAATTAGTTATATCTTTGCCACCATGTTTCTTTTATAATGTAATCAGGAATGTGGACTATTCACATCACCCATTCGAATGATGTATTTTGTCATGTATCCAGATGATTTGCAAGACCTGTTCAAGCATAATGCTGACGAAGGAAGAGAAATTGCAGTTTATGGATATCTTGAAACGGCCCAACCTGGCCTACCTCCAAAAACGAGGGTTGAAGAAGAAAATCTCGGATAAGTGCCGCAAAAGAACGGTCTGTCTGAGCTGTGCCGCTTTTAATGGTGAGAAAATACATTTTTGGTCCTTTTCCCTTTCGGACTCAGTCCCCTGCACGTGATAGACAGAAACGCTGAGTCCTCTGTCGCTTTTGCTTTACAGGACCAGTGAAAAAGTGTGGCCTGCTCAAGATCATCCACGAGAAGTATAAAACAACCAAGAAAGCGGTGGATCCCTTCGTGTCAGAGTTTATGCAGTCTTTCGATATTGCCATTGAACACAACAAAGTGATGGAGCCTCTCCTGACCAGAGCGCAGGTAATTTCATTTCACAGTTATTGTTGCCAAGCTGTGGAAAATTGCACATTTCTGCCGTCCTATTTATCTTCGTAAGTCCTAGCCTGACCAGGATACATATGTGGAGCAGTTTAAGGGCTGGGTGTAAAACCCACAGATGATTACAGTAGTAATTCAGAAAAAAAATATGTTTAACAACACTTATTGCTAAGTTTGGGATTTTTAACTATATGTTGAATACTTTGTTGGTTACAATTCTTCAAATAAGATCCCTAATTTTGAAGGGCTTCCCATCTGTGTATTTTGCTTAATTTTTTTCCTTGAAAATCGATTTCTTTCCAGGAAAACCTGAACCCTCTGGTTGTGCGGAACCTGTTCAAGAGGATTCCCCAGGAAGACATTCCTCTTCTGCTGATGAATCCGGAGGCAGGGAAACCTGCCGACCTTATCATCACACGCCTCCTGGTGCCTCCTCTCTGCATTCGGCCCTCTGTGGTCAGTGATCTGAAGTCGGGCACCAACGAAGATGACCTCACCATGAAGCTTACGGAGATAATCTTCCTCAATGATGTTATAAAAAAGGTGGGTGTCCCTCACTGACGATGGCCATTTATCTCGCACGATACGACTGAGATGCTGAAAAATAATGATGTGCACAGAGCCAGTTGGTCAGGAGCTGCTCACATTTAGCGAGACGGCCCATGGTAACAAACTGTTTTACTGTCCAGCATCGCATGACGGGGGCCAAGACGCAGATGATCATGGAGGACTGGGATTTCCTCCAGCTCCAGTGTGCCCTCTACATCAACAGTGAGCTTTCCGGCATCCCCCTCAACATGGCACCTAAGAAATGGACGAGAGGATTTGTGCAGAGACTTAAGGGGAAGCAAGGTAAAGTGTATATTAAAATCTGTAAATAGACTCTTTAATTTTGACATATTTACTCTCTTGATGTTGCCACCCTGCGCGAGTTGTGATATCAATGGATGTATCTGCCGACTTTTTTTTTGTCAATTGGAAGGTCGGATGTATAGATTTTGTACCTATACAAGGTGCACATTCAAAGTTGCAGATTTATTTTATGTGACAACTCAAGGTCGATTCAGAGGAAACCTCTCGGGCAAAAGAGTGGACTTCTCTGGCAGAACGGTCATCTCTCCTGACCCAAACCTCAGGATCGATGAAGTGGCTGTCCCAGTACATGTGGCCAAAATCCTGACGTATCCGGAAAAGGTAAGCCCTTCTCCCTGGCACCATGAACACAGAACTGCCGCCCACATGCCAAAACATAACTTGTATCTAAATCTAAATTTGGCTCTGTGTTGCAGGTGAACAAGGCCAATCTAGAGCTAATTAGAAAACTTGTTCGCAACGGCCCTGAAGTTCACCCGGGAGCCAATTTTATCCAGAATCGTCACACGCAGATGAAAAGGTGAGTCTGCTCGCTTCTTGTGAAACTAAAAATTGTTTTTACCTGGTGTAGTTTACCACCACGAATTCCTCCTGTATGCCAGGTTTTTGAAATACGGTAACCGCGAGAAGATTGCCCAGGAGCTGAGGTTCGGCGATGTGGTTGAGAGGCACCTCATTGACGGAGACATCGTCCTTTTCAATCGCCAACCCTCTTTGCACAAACTCAGCATCATGGCTCACATTGTAAGTTCAGTTTTTCACCTACGGGTTCATTAAAGAAAGCAAATGTGTGATCTATTTATAATCTATTTGAAACGTAAAGCAAAAGTGGCTCAGAACTGAACTCTTATTTTGTCTTCTTCAGGTTGCTTCCCTATGTACGACGTTTATTTGTTTTCTTTCCCTGATTCGCAGGCCAGAGTAAAACCTCACCGGACGTTTAGGTTCAATGAGTGTGTGTGCACCCCGTACAACGCCGACTTTGACGGAGATGAAATGAACCTCCACCTACCTCAGACTGAGGAAGCCAAAGCCGAGGCCCTGGTCCTAATGGGGGTAAACATTATCACGACACGCCGTCCACACAGTTTTTCTGCGCCTGTCGGTGTGGCCTTTCAGCGATGAAAAGCTGGGAGTTGCACCGAAGAGACAGTGACTGTAGCTTGGCACAAATTCTAACCTTTTCTTTCAGACAAAAGCCAATCTTGTCACTCCAAGGAACGGGGAACCTCTGATTGCTGCTATTCAGGACTTCCTCACAGGTCAGTGTCTTGACAGGTGCCAGCCGGTCACTGTGCTTTGTTAATGTAGAATGTGAAGTGTTTTTTTTTGTTTTAATCACTGATTAGAGGGAATGTCATGTCTCTTACCCCCCCCCCCCTCAGGAGCCTACCTCTTGACTCTGAAAGACACCTTCTTTGACAGAACGAAGGCCTGTCAGATAGTGGCATCGATCCTGGTGGGCAAAGATGAGAAAGTCAGGATCTCTCTCCCTCCCCCGTCCATAATGAAGGTACTCCAGTCTGGTGAGCCCGTTTCGCACGATTCTATATTTGTGAGACGCCAAATAGTAATTCTCTGTGTGTACATCAGCCCATGGCTCTCTGGACGGGAAAACAGATCTTCAGCCTCATTCTGAAGCCAAGCAAGGAATGTGCGGTCAAGGCCAACCTACGGACCAAGGGCAAACAATACTGTGGAAAGGGAGAGGATCTCTGTTACAACGACTCCTGTGAGTTGCTTCATATCTGTTGTTGCACTCGTTTGTGAAGCTTAATGTGAAATCTGTGTGCAGTGGCAGAAACTCAGTAAATTCTTCCCCTTGACGAACATGGGTAGCCATTTTGCTGGTTGGCAGAAGCGTATGACCTTGAGGTGTTACTTATTAAAAGCAAATATTCTGTGGCATTTCACGGCATCCATTGTCTCATTCCCTTTTCTACTTCCCAGTCGTGGTGATCCACAACAGCGAGCTGATGTGCGGCACCATGGACAAAGGCACCTTGGGATCTGGCTCCAAGAACAACATCTTCTACATCCTGTTGAGAGACTGGGGACAGCTGGAGGCCGCCAATGCCATGTCCCGTCTGGCAAGACTCGCGCCGGTGTATCTTTGTACGTTGCCCCCAGGGCATGAACAACATATAGTGCTCAGAAAATAGACGAAAAAGACACATCTCCCCGTCCCTGGAGAAATAAACCTAGATCAGTTCCACTTGTATTAGTGTTATACTAGAATAATCGTGGTATATACGTATACATATACAGTATAAATGAATGTCTTCTGTTTAACTGCAAATTTGCAGCAAATCGGGGCTTTTCTATTGGAATTGGTGACGTGACGCCTGGCCAGGGTCTGCTGAAGGCCAAGCAGGACCTGCTGGATGATGGGTACCAGAAGTGCGATGAATATATTGAAGCTTTGCACACGGGCAAGTTACAGCAGCAGCCGGGCTGCTCGGCAGAGGAGACCTTGGAGGTAGGTGTGACAGCATGTAGTCATACATGATGAATTTGTTCACATCTAACCATCCTGTCACACTACACACCATTTGATAGCATTCAGGGTCCCTTCCACACACACACACACACGCGCACACACACACACACACACACACACACACACACACAACTGAATGTTTGCATTATTGCAATTCTTTATATAATAATCCTAATCAGCAAGCGCCTGCTTCCTAAAGGACTTTATGTTTCGATGCATTTCTTTGATCGTATGTATGCGCGGTCTAAAACCATATTATTAACAGTTGGACGCTTTCCCGTCTCTAATGTTTGGACCATAGCCTTTTTATTTTCCCACATGCATTGCCGAAAAGCTATCTAAGACTACAACGGGAAGTGGTAACAGGTGGTCATTATTAACCCAGACATTTGTACCTTAACAACTGGTGAAAGTAAATGAGGTTGTATCGTGCCTGAGTAGTGATATTGATCAATCGTTGAATTGAAAAAAATTGCAAGTAGTTAAGCAATTTACCAATCATTAAGTACGTCTATCTATTTGTCTTTCACCAATCCACTTTTGCCACTTTGTTTCTTTTTTTGACTCAATATTTAAGGTTTTCCTTTGAGTTAAAAAATGTTGAAGATTGAAGAGTTTGAGAGCATTAATAAGGGGTCACAAAAAGGAGTCGGGTGTGAAAACTTGATGTAGATTGAAACTTTTTCAAGAATGCGAGAACTTTAGCGTACTGAATGTTTTTGCCATAATCTTTCATGTGTGTTTGTCAATAGGCCCTCATTTTGAGAGAGCTGTCCGTCATCAGAGACCGCGCTGGCAGCGCCTGTCTCCGGGAGCTGGACAAGAGCAACAGCCCTTTGATCATGGCTCTTTGTGGCTCTAAAGGTAAGACCAGGGTCGCATAATGTGCACATGCTTTTTGAAATTGATTACATTCTGGATATGCCGTCTTTTCCCGACTATAAGCCGCAACTTTTTTCTAACGCGCTGAACCTTGCGGCTTAAACAGTGACGCGGCTAATATATAGATTTTTGGGGGGAAAATTGAGTTCAGTCACGTTAGACCAGTGAAATTGCCGAACGGGTTAAGGTGGACCACTGAAACTGTTGACATCAAATCTGGCGCGCTCCCACTAAATCATTCTGATCAGTCATTTTGTCATGCACACGCCCTCATCATGGCAAAGACACGGAGAAATGCATATGATGCAGATTTACAAGTCGAAGGCGACTAGCTGTGATTCCTGGGGGTACAACCAAGGTTTTGCAGCCACTCGACATTGCGCATTAAAGGTGGCGCTCCGTGTTGAGTGGCATGAAAGTCACGAGGCCGAGCAAACATCGGATGAAGCAATTCATCCGAGGCTGTTCAACTCCGACACCGAATGAGATGAATTCAGTGCGCAGGAGGGGGAAGATAGTGACCACAGACTTTCTTGGTATACTACTGTGTATTCATTTATTTTTGTTACAAGCAGGCATTGTCTTTCGTTAAAGCCGGAGTAAATTTCATTTGTTTCAATGTAGACACCTGCGGCTTATAGACGGGTGCGGCTTATACATGTTCAAAATAAATATTTCTTAAAAATTCAGTGGGTGCGGCTTATATTTAGGCGCGCTTAATAGTCCGGAAATGACGGCAGTTGTATGACGTAATGTTTCTGAGGTGTCTCTGCTTCCTTGGAGGCATTAGCCGTGGGGTTTAAGAGTATCTTGCATTTGAAGTCTTTGGCACAGACCTCTGTGCTGCCTTTTTATATTCAGGATAAGGTTCACTGTTAATTTTTTTTTTTCCTGTCTGTAGGATAGGTGATAAATCAAGAGCTTTATATAGGAAATAAAGATGTGAAACGGGAACAGAATGAGCTTATCCCAGCTTTCGTGAGTGATATCACGAAAGTCTGATATCCAAAAACAAGTTCACTTTGATTTCCTCTGTTTTTTTTGTCTCTCTGTTTGCATCAGCAAACTTGGCTTACATGATTTTAAAAAAACAAACAAAAACAAAAACATTTTGTTGCATTAACTGAAAAAATGGAATGTAATATATGTATTGCCTCTGCAAAAACAAAACAAAAAAATCTTCCAAAGTATAAGACTATAACACATTTTAGGAAGATATAAAGTTTCAAGTTGGGGGTCAAAGTTGCGATAAGACAAACTTGTATAACTGCATTTGAAAAAAAAAAAATGTAAATACATATTATTTCTTTGCTGCTGCTTAACTGTGGGTCTGTGCATGCGACCTTTTTTATTGTAGTGTCATTGTTATTCATCTGTGTCTCACTGATTCATGTCCTCTACACACACAGGATCCTTCATTAATATCTCTCAGATGATTGCCTGTGTTGGACAACAGGCCATAAGTGGCTCTCGAGTACCTGATGGTTTTGAGAATCGCTCGCTGCCTCATTTTGAAAAGCACTCAAAAGTTAGTAAATGTTTTTAATTTGATGTATTTTGAGATTCATTGTGTTCTTCAAAAGGATGTGAACATGCTTTTTGTGTGGGATGTGTAATGGCTATTGAAGCAAATGATAAAACAGCGTCTCTCCCTTTTAAAGAATTATTGTAAACATGTGTTGCGTCAAGGTCTCTTGCTGACTCCTCAGGTCTGAAGTTTGTTGCCTTTGAATGTTTTTCATAGGCTCCACATAATGTCCCAAAGAAAACGAAATGCTTTTGTGCATAAAGCTGCTTTTTTTTTTTTCATTCTTATCTCACTTCAACCAAGGAAAATGATTCTGACAAGATGATCTTTTTTTTTTTTTTTTTATAGCTTCCTGCTGCCAAAGGCTTTGTGGCCGACAGCTTCTATTCTGGCCTGACGCCCACAGAGTTCTTTTTCCATACAATGGCTGGCCGTGAGGGTCTGGTGGATACTGCTGTGAAAACTGCAGAGACTGGATATATGCAGGTAATGCCATATTGCCATCGCAGAGCTAAATCGAAGCGTTCAGTCAAATGGACCAAAGCTATCGTGCCAATACTGTCTAAACAGCATCTCAGACACCAAAGGCAATAGCTTTAAAATGAAAAAAAAAACATAGAAAAGCAGGTCATTTGCCATTTACTGTTTTTTTTTTTGGCATTTTTGCACGATAAATCGCTTAAATAAAAAATGGCAATCATTCCTTGTTCAATCTTTGTCTGGACAGAGACGACTGGTGAAGTCCCTGGAGGATTTGTGCTCGCAGTACGACCTGACGGTACGCAGCTCCACCGGTGACATCATCCAGTTTATTTATGGCGGCGATGGCCTGGACCCCGCTGCAATGGAGGGAAAGGATGAGCCACTGGAGTTTAAGAGGGTCCTGGACAACATCCGGGTGAGTTGACTCGGGAACTGTTTTACTTGACATGTTTGTGTTATTGGCTGGTCTTGTATTGACCCCCTGTAATATTCACACTCCCAACTGCTGCCCGCACTCTCTCTCCCATGCAGCTTTTTTGTGTTGATGCACACACAAAATGAATGAATTGTAATTGTTCTCAATGTGGATCTCGCATTAACCCCTCTTTTAACTGCAATCACCTTTCACTTCCTTTTTCGTTTTGTTTGTTCTCCTTTGTATCTGAACTTTCATGGGTGTTGTTTAGTCTGTTGGGTATCAGTAAACAAATGGTCTGAAAGGGTGGATTTTTTATTTATTTTTTGCCAGAAAATCACTGGTTCTGTCCCTGGAGTCAATTAGTTCAAGAGGTTAAGAGGCCCTCTTGCCTTTATTTATGCCGGCTTAATTAATCCTTAAGAAATTAATCTGAAAACAAACAAAATGATTAGAATAATGAGCTAAAGGTGCTGTGGTGTCTTAGAGGGTTGGTGAGCAGGTGGTAGGAAAGAGCTTGTCTCTGCAGAGTAAAACCTTTTATGTTGTGTGTGTGTGTATATACTGTGTGTGTGTATATATATATATATATATATATATATATATATATATATATATATATGTGTGTGTGTGTGTGTGTGTGTGTGTGTGTCTGTGTACTGTATAAAGCTTTTTGGTTCTAGTCAGTAGTTCACCATTGCATTTCCGACCGATGGTGTCCATCTTTAGGCAGCTGCCGACTCGGAGTGCTTCTGCCTGGTTGGCTCCCCATTATGTTTTTTTATTTTTTTTATCTCTCTGTCCTCCCAGGCGGTGTACACTTGCCCCGATGAGCCGACCCTCAGTCAGAATGAGCTGGTCCTCACTGCAGATGCTGTCATGAAAAGAGCCGACTTCCTGTGCTGCAGAGACAGCTTCTTGGAGGTAACAAATTCACTAGGGGTGCACGTTTTGTATAATCTCATTTGATTCTATTTTGAACCCGTGGATTCAATTCAATTCTAAAGCGGTTCACTTAAAATCTGTCTAAATGTTGTGTTACTTTTCCTGTTTGACTGCTGTACACACTTTAATCGTAAACCAATGCTGAAACAAGACTGTGGGGGGAAAAAAAAAAGAGTCGACTTTTGAATTGGTGGAAATAAACAATCCAGTTTGTGTCACAACCCTACCACAGTCCACAAGACAACACGGTTTAAAGGGTTTCCTGTGACTCTTTAATTAATGCTTCTTTTTTCCTATTGCCAGTTTTGTGTGATTTAAAAGAAATATATAATAATAATTAAAGTTAACCTGCACTCAAGCTTTATTCCACATCCCTGCATACAAGCATTACTACTTAGACATACTGTCATTGTATGAACTCAAAGCCAGGTGCAAGCAGTCAATGTGTGTGCTGGCAATAATAAATGTGAACCCCCCCTTTTTTTGTGAAGGAGTTAACTGAAACAGGCTCAGACAAGTACCTGAAGGTATAGTGACTGAGCATGCTGGATTGTGCTTTAACCAAATTGAGAATGGTGTGTTGGCAAGATGTGAAACAAACAAATAATTCATGTCATATCCACTGTTGGTCCTCTACAGAGAAACGGCCTTTGATTTTGTGCTCGGATTGATGCTCCGACATCTTACTGCTCGATTTGAAATCCCGCTGATAGTTTTTTTTTTTTTTTCTTTTCACGATAATGCAAAGTGGGTTTTATGGTGGTATCTTAACGACCGCATGACGCGTGACGTGCAGTTTGGTTGTTGATCCCGCAAGATGTTACCGTGAATTCTTCCCTTACCTCAACTGTAGGAGATTAGGAAATTTATCAAGGCCATCTCGGAGAGGATCAAGAAGACCAGAGACAAGTACGGCATCAACGACAACGGCACCAGCGAGGTAGACCGCAGTGATCAGTGCGCTGAATACATTTTTTTTTACTTTACGATCATGTATCGTATAAGGCCACATGTTAAGCCTGATTGTTCTCCTTCAGCCTAAGGTTCTCTATCAGCTGGACCGCATTACCCCTACTCAGCTGGAGAAGTTCCTTGAAACCTGCAGGGACAAGTACATGAGGTACAATATTATAGCCTTATGCTTTTATACAGCTCATTGTGTTTCTTTGTAACTCCTTTTCCAAGAACTAGTAGCTTTCAAAGAGAAGAGAATGACAAAAAAAAAAAAAATCTCGGATCTCAGGGTTTTACCCATTTCTCTGGATTTGTTTTAAAAACACTAAACCCCCCCCCCCCCCCGTAGAGCTCAGATGGAGCCAGGCTCGGCCGTGGGTGCCCTGTGTGCGCAGAGCATCGGAGAACCTGGCACTCAGATGACCCTGAAGACCTTCCACTTCGCCGGCGTAGCGTCGATGAACATCACGCTGGGAGTGCCTCGCATCAAAGAGATCATCAATGCCTCCAAGAACATCAGGTATGGCACATCATTAGGGAGAGGTTTTGCCTGTTGCCTCACTCGGATGGATTCCATTACATTAAATTGCAGCCAGGTGGAAAACGCTCGCTCACGACCATTCTGTCCTGGGTTGTTCTGTTTAGCATTTGCTGTCGAAAACAAAATTCCAGTCAGACGTTTTATCCCTGTGTTTAAGGTCACAGGGACCTGAGCACTTTTCTTTGTTGGTTTTTTGTTTATACTATGTGTCATTAATTCATTAAGCAGGGCCACAGAAATAGTCTCCCCCACTAAGGGGAAACTTGGACTTTTGTCTGTGTTTTTTCTGTTCGTATAGTAATGCGTCGGTTCATTATTCTGTGCATACCATGATGTCTCAAAGGTGCTGTGCTTCCGTGCCGCCAAAAGCAGGCCTTATGTTTTCAGGTCACCCATCCAACTCCTTCTCGCGAATGTGATATCACAGCAACACCTTGAGGGGATGTCTTGGGATTTTGAACAAATGTTAATTTGCTCGAACCTATCCACCATCACGCCCAGTGTGACCTCGAGGAACGCTCTTTTGTCCATAATGTATCAATATTGTTCTTGTTTTTCGCTGCATGGATGTCGGTAATTCTAGTTGTGTCGTATTAATCGGTGCATCGCTGATTTGTTTTGAATGCCTCTCAGCACCCCTATAATCACGGCTCATCTGGATGTGGATGACGATGCCGACTTCGGCAGGCTGGTGAAGGGGAGGATCGAGAAAACTCTTCTCGGGGAGGTATTGCAATCTTCATGTGTTTTTTAGTTGCTTTCACCAGTTCATCGGGGCCTTGAAATAGAAGCACTCAGGAACATCGGCAGTTCCGAAAGAGGCCCTGTGTAAGATGTGTACTAATTCAAGTAGAGGTCTACAGCCACTCTCTCCTGCTCTCTTCCAACAGATTTCTGAGTACATTGAAGAGGTTTTCTTGCCTGATGACTGTTTCATCCTGGTTAAATTATCACTGGAAAGAATAAGGCTGCTGCGACTGGAGGTACCAACCAATTTACGGCTATTCTTCTTTATGCTGCCGCTTCGATCATTTTCTATGCATCCTTAATTACAATTAGATTCATTTAAGATGTATCTGGGTTATTAATTATCGCTTTTACGATGCGGGGCTTTCTTTTAGTTTTTGCCCTTGTTTTGTACAAGTTATAATAACATTTTATTCATTGCGAGATCCAAGAGCATATGTAACCCAGTCTTCTGGAGTTTTTTTGCAATTACTAAACTAACTAAACTAGGAAAATTAAGTCATCGGGTCAGGAATTTCTGATTCGAAATTTATATTTTTTTGTTGAACTGGCATAATCCCAGTTAATTTGCTTAAGGAAGTAGGATTGGCAGAGTATTTCTCTTAAACCCTCGAGGTGCAGACCTTGTTACGTCTGAGAGCCAGCTTACCTCCTCCTGGATATTGATGGTGAAATAACATTCCACTAAAAAAGCGCTCTGAACAATGCAGTACATGAAGGTTACGCTCCATATGCTTTACCGCAATAAAGACACGTATTGCTCCGTAGGCTATCAAGTGGAGGACAAAAATTGTGATTCCTTTGTATCTTTCAGGTCAACGCAGAAACGGTGCGTTACTCGATCTGCATGTCTAAGCTGCGAGTGAAACCGGGAGACATTGCCGTGCACGGTGAGGCGGTGGTGTGTGTGTCCCCGCGGGAGAACAACAAGAGCTCCATGTACTATGTGCTGCAGACTTTGAAAGAGGACCTTCCTAAGGTGAGAATCTGCTCGTGAAAGAAAAAGTGAATCGTTTACGCTCCGGATTACGCATGTATTTCAAAAAAATTCTACTGCAGTAGAATATTACTTCATTGTCTGTACTGGGGAGAGAAAAAAAAATGCAGCTGCAGTTGTCAACACAATGTGTCACCAGTAACCTTTTTTTTTGCGTTTTATTGTAGGCTGTTATTTAAAAAAAAAAAATGTTCCGGACAGGGAATTTCACATTGTCTTTTCTCACCTGGAAGGTGGTGGTTCAAGGAATACCAGAGGTTTCCCGAGCTGTCATTCACATTGACGAGCAGAGCGGCAAGAATAAGTACAAACTCCTGGTGGAGGGGGACAATCTGAGAGCCGTCATGGCAACGCACGGAGTGAACGGAAGCCGGACCACTTCAAACAATACATACGAGGTAAAGGGAGGGGGGGATTAAAAGCCCGTGAATGTAAAGCTCTGATTAGTTTTTTTTTTTTTTTTTTTTTTTACGCCTGTGCCTTGAATTTTTGAGACCAAACCCGATGCCAGATTGTGTTCTGCAGGCTTACGAGCTCTGATGGGATCACACTGACTCTCAAGGCGATGAGCAAAATGAAGGCCGGGGCAATTCGAGTTGCCTCCTCCTCCTCCTCTTCTTCTTCTTCTTCTGAAAAGGGTCGATTTCAGAACATGAACATCGCAACCCATCCATATATCCTCAGCTTTTTGTACATGTATTCACATATATCGATTTTCCCATCAACAATTGCTATCAGATGGTGAACTGAACCGCGAGTTAAAGTCCCTCAGGTCGACAACCTCTGTTACGGTTAGAGGCCTCATTTTATTGTCACCGCACTGAGAGCTGCGAGCTGAAATTAGCCGCCGAGAGTGTCGTGAAAATGACATGGATTTCTCTCGAGGAAAAATGAAGTCGAGGCTTCGTGTGAACCATATCATTTCAATCCAATTATGATTCTGTGCAGTAGAATATAGAATGAACTCGGCGAGAGCAATGGTATGGTAACGCTTTTACGGTTGCTCCGAGTGTGAGGCATTGGAACAAGTGTTATACCTATGATATATATATATATATATATATTTTTTTCCCCTAGGTTGAGAAGACCTTGGGTATTGAAGCTGCTAGATCCACAATCATCAATGAGATTCAGTACACCATGGTGAACCATGGAATGAGCATTGACCGGCGCCACGTCATGCTGCTCGGCGATCTCATGTCCTACAAGGTAGGGCGTCCCCATTTGCTCCCACCGTGTGTACGTTTGCGCATGCCGAACCCCGACTCACGCTGAGCTTCCGCCGCCTTCTCTCGGCCAAGGGGGAGATACTGGGCATCACCAGGTTCGGCTTGGCCAAAATGAAGGAGAGCGTGCTCATGCTGGCCTCCTTCGAGAAAACGGCCGATCATCTCTTCGATGCCGCCTACTTCGGACAAAAGGACTCAGTTTGCGGTAAACCGCCGCTTCGTCTCTTATGGTTTCACCGTCTACTGTTCGTGTGTCAACTGGGTTTCACCGTTTTCTTTGTCTGCGATTCAGGAGTGTCCGAGTGCATCATCATGGGGATCCCGATGAACATTGGAACGGGACTGTTCAAACTCCTGCACAAAGCCGACAAGCATCCCTCTCCAGTCAAGAGGACTCTCCTCTTTGACAGTGCCGACTTCCACATACCTCTCACCGCATAGCACTGACGAAAGAAACCGCAGGCATGTTTGAAATGTTTTTCTCTCATTTTTTTCTATTCAGAGGCGGCAGAAAGGTTATTGTTAAGTTGTTTTCAGCAAATACAGAAATTTAGGGACAGTGCCGGAGCACTTTCCAAAGCGTTAGCTCGGGATTTAAAGGAAAAGCTTGGTGTTTCGGTATAAATCTGGTCAACAGAAAAACTCGTTTCTATAACGCTCTTGTTAGGATGTTGCATGACGACTGTAATAAGCACTGTGCGCATATAACGTTCCCCAGTTGTACGTGCAGTGGATTAAGGTAAGGCCATCTGCTAATCACTAAGCAGATGCGATCTCCTGTGATATGGCACTTTGGTATAAACTTGTTCAACATTGCAACCTATAATGAACCCAGCGAAATCCAGCTCAGGAACATTTCTCTGTTTCAATTTATGAAAATCTTTTTCATTCAAGATTAACATAAGGTTGAACTTTTCCATTTTGTTTTCAGCCTGTTCGTGTGTGTGTGTGTGTGTATATATATATATATATAAAAATAAAAATGTGCCGCTGTACATAATGTAATAAATGAATGACTAAGAAAATCACAAATTAACTTCTTATCTTAAGTGGCCATTCCGTTTGAGAAGGCATTAGTTTTTGTTTTTTAAGATTTGACCCTCGCCATCAAATTGCTTTTATCAATAAAAAAATAAATAAAATAAAATTCACTAATCTTCTTTGAAGTGGATGGAACTTTTTCCAAGTGAGAATGAACAAAATCTCTAACAAATGCATCAGACGGTTATCAAGAGACTGTTGGCGTGTGATGCAAACCAATAGTACGAGAAGGGTTTTTTTTTTTTTTTTTTAAGTAAATGGTGATTTCTTTTCTTTTTGCATCTTTAAAATCTAAACAAAATATAATACAATCCAAGTGGTCATATCGTAACAGGAGGAGTTACCCTCCTTGAATATTCACCAACAAATTATAACATTGAAGCATCACTTAAGCCACATTTGGACCACAGTACAAACATTTTCCACGGCATAATCAACACAATACTCATCAAACCAGTTTGCCCCCTCATATGTGAGGAAATGTGAAACCAGAAGTCAAAGTTTCAGTACAACTCGCGTTCTCATTATTAACTGTTAACCTGCAATTCTCTTGTGTTTACCATCACAACAGTTGACTTGTTTCACTTTTCAAACAATATATATATATATATAATTTGAGTTTGGTGGAATATGTATTTTATAGTAAAGTATTTTAAAAACTGAAAACGTTTGTCACTGTGCTAAAACTAACTCGGGGCAGCTGTGGCTCGTGAGGTAGAGTTGGTTGTCTCTAATCGAAATGCAAGTTGTTCGGTCCTTGGTTGCTCCATTGCACGTGACAAAGTTTGCCTGGTCCAGATACCGAAGCCACAATTCACCCGGAAGGCTACTCGCACTAGAACCACGTTCACATTAATGCGATTTATTGAATGGAGGCCGTGTAAATTCAAATGTCCCCTTTGTCATCATTTCCCCGCAGGTTTCTTGCTCCTTCGCAATGAACACGAGTCCCGCCGACACAACATCCAAAGGCTCGCTGGGAGAGGCTCGACGTGCCGCGGTGTTCAGAGAGTCATCTCCACAGAGGTTCGCGTCTTGGTGCAGGCGATCGCCGTTTTTTTTTTTTTGTTTGTTTTTTTTTTGTCCAGCGTCCGACTGCTCCTTCGAGGTACGCTTTCATTTCCCATTGCACTCCGGCACGGACTCGAAGAACGACCTCTGGCACCGGGTGACATTGTTTTGAACCGCGGTCGACACGCTCGTCCCGTGCGAGTGACTGACGGCGAACAGAGCTGCTCATTTGACCTGGGAGGAGCTGTTGGCGGGGAGCACCGTTAGGATTGTGGAGATTTTTTCTCCCATTATTCCCAGCGAGCTCTCTCCGTGCAGTGAACTCGAGGGCCCTTTCTCCGCCGAGTGTTGCTTGGAACCGTTGCCGTCGTCCGCCTCCATGTGGGCGTCTCTGCTTTGGGGTTTGATGAACTGCACGCTCAGTTTGGGCGCCACGGCGGCGCCTCCCGGCTGGTGGGGTTTTCTGATGCAGTGGGACAGGGTGGAGACGCAGCTCTTCTTGAAGTTCTCGTTCATGAAGGCGTACACGATGGGGTTGTTGAAGCTGTTGAAGAACCCGATGGCCTGAACCACCGCGATGATTGTGTTGATTGTGACTCCGTTATATTTCTTCTCCAGGTCGTCTACATAATTGAATTCAAAGCAGCGAGAGTCCTTTACAGTCAAATTGGTCAGCTACAATGTGACTAATTAATAAATTGCCAGGTGCACTTAAGCTTTACAATCATATTGACCCCCAGAAATACTTACAGTACTCAAACAGCATGTGGACCGTGTGGAACGGTGCCCAGCAAATTGTGAACAATAGGACAATGGTGATCATCATTTTCACGGCTCTTTTCTTTTTCCTGCAGAAGGTGACAACGGAAAGTAAGAGAATTTCATGACAAATGTAAACGCATTTGAGCAAAGGAGCACTTAAAATGTTTCTGATGGCACTCTGTTAATATTGTGCCCCTGAGCTTCGGCGGTTCGATTTCATTCGCGTTGTGTTTTGTTTTTTAATTCTTTTCGTTTTCTCCTTTTGAAAAGCGAGACAACGGTTGGTTATGGTCCAATAAATGATCACAGCTTGTAACCAAATGACAAAACAGTTCTCCGGCTTGTTCCAACCCAGCGCTCAGTATTCAGAGCACATCACTGTAGCGGTAATATAGTCCATTAAAGATGCTGTAAACACAAACACGACAGCTATTTGTAAGGATTTGATTTTGAAGCCGCATCTTTGTGTCGACACACAGATCCCCGGACAGAATAGACACAATCATTGCTTTCATTCATGCTTCAACGATCCGAGTGGGTTGACTTGAGTTGGTCATTTAAAATTCTAATTGCCAATTCAGTTATTCTAAAAATGAATTCATTTGAATCTTTTATTAAATAAACTCAGATTTGGAAAAAAAAAACCCCAAATCTGCGAAGTTCCACATCCTGACACAATATGTTCCTCCCTTTCCACGTTGCACGCCAAGCCGTTTTGAACGATTTTAACCGATTTTAAATCGATCGTTGGAGAACCTTAGCTCCCCCCCTCCGGCTGTATCACTGACCTCGAGATCTTGCTGATCTCCCGGTGGTTCATGGTGTTGAGGACGGACGAGTCGCCCACCCTGTTGCGGATCCACAGCTCGATGCCAATGCGCGTGTAGAGGAACAGCATGGCTGCCAGGGGGAGCAGGAAAAGGGCCACCATGATGAAGGTGGTGTAGGCCTGCCTGTGAGTCACCGAGTGCCAACCCTCCTGACAGCACACGTGGTAATGGTCGTACAGGAAGTCGTACTTCACCTGGTCGGGGGCAGGAAGGACATCTTTTAGCCCATGAAGAGGACGTTTACCAGACGGTTGTTTCGGTGCCGCGCTCAGTTACCGCCTCCAACTTGCAGTCACTGCTCAAAAACAGAATGCCACTGGTGCCACCAGTGAGACGTTGCACGGTACATACAGTACACTCGGCGTTGGAATTAAACAGCCGACGGCACTTTCGGTTGGCGACGCTGCTTAAAAAGAAAATACGGATGAATTCTCAAGCCGAAGATAATGATTTCATTTTGACTCGACATCCGGTGCTGAGTCGGCGGCCTCCAGAAACTGGGCTTGCTTGGTTCGAACAGTGTATAGAAAAGTGTGTGTGTGTGTTTTTTTTTTTTTTTTTAACCAGCTATTGATAGCCATTGATGCAGTTCGATGACAGGTGTAGGGCTACCTGTCAGTGGCTGCTATATCTTTTTTCCTATGTGCCGTAGGGGCTACCTCGGGATTTCTCCTATTGACGAGTGCAGCCGGGATGATATTGCTTTGCAGTCATAAGTGAAGAAGGCTAATGAAAGGATTTAGTGAAGGGGTTACGCGGAAGGCGACCACTTACCTCTAGCTGCTGCACAAACAGCATCGGTGATCCCACTACCACAGAGGCGATCCATACAAGCCCTGCGGGGTGCAAAGAGAAATGTGTGAGATATTTAAATACAATAACAACGCATAACCTTTCCAAAGCACTATTTAAAAAAAAAAAACAACAAAAACATGAACTATAGTTTCCCGTAATAGATGCTGAATGCACTACCATCCCCCCCCACATCTGCCAAGGTGTACGTTCCTTGACATTTATAACAGGCCTGCGCAGGATGTCCATGTGCCGCAATATCAGTCAGCATAAGTGCAAGCAAACATTACTTTCACACCATAACCCCCCCCCCTAGATATTACTTGTAGTGCTTTGCATGATTAAGGGCAGCTGGACAAGTTCAATGAAAACACAAAAACCTGTTGGTTCATGGCACATAAAAGCATACACTCCCTCCCTCCAAACATCCGTGAATCTGAGTCCCTCTCCACATTCCAGTTCCCCCTCAACACACGCCTTTTCTCTTCTGCTGACTGCTAGTGCAGCCCCCCTTCCGTCCGTATTTGTCTTGCGTCTCTGTCTGTCTTATCCGGGTCCTTTTCAAGCGTCTTTGAGTCCGTGAAAAGCGCTACGCAAATACTATGTTAAGTATTATTATTATTATTATTACAAAGCCAGTGTCCTTCAAAGAGAATACCTAGCATCTTGTAAGCCCTTTTGGATGAGTACTGCCTCCTCATTTTCAGGGGGAAGACGATGCCCTGGTAGCGCTCGATGGCGATGCACGTCATTGTTAGGATGCCTGTCACTATGGCTGTGGTCTGTACAAAGGGAACTGTCTTGCAAACCAGGACCCCTGAAGAAGGAGAAAAGAAAAAAAAACAAAACACAGAGGGATTACACACAATGAGGTACCGGGCAACAAAACAAGGCTCTTATAAATGCATTGCATTTAGTCAAGGCCCGTGTAAATTCACGAAAGAGAAATGTAAGAGTGGAAAGTGTGGCGAGCTACCCTCCGTCCCCCTTTATCTGCCCCTTGCACAGGGGATCGGGGGTTTAATTGAAATGACGAAACGACCACCTCTGATCATCCGGATTCACCTTCGGCTAATTATGGTGGACGTTAATGGCAGTGCATGCTTCACGCCCGCCCTCCATTGCCACGATACGCTGAATGTCAGCTATCAGCCGCAGTCCCCGTTGAAAGATGAACACAATCATTTCGGACACCAACACAAAAGCATCCCATTTGAATAGGAAATACCGCTCGCTTTCGGTCAGCACTGGGTCTAAGGAGTTGGGATTCAGCTTTGTTAATTATTATTACTTCTATTTGAGGTGAGATTAGTTGGCAATGATCAGATTTCTGTCCAGGTGGTTGGCATAGTAAAAGAGGCTCCTCCAATTGATATATAAGGCATGTAAATAGTGAGTCTGCACGTCCAATTAGATGCTGGGTCAGTTTAATCAAACCCCCCCCCCCCTTTTTTTTTTTGCAGGCGTTTGCATTGAATTGCATTTGGTTGTGATGGTGTCCACTGTTTGCAAAGTTTGACAGCAGCATCACACAGTCGGCAACCTCCCCTTATTCGTAATTTAAGGTCTCTGCCGACCAATGCAAAACCAGAAGAAGATTACAAATGCTTTAATGCTTTAAACATTGCATTGTACACTGGGCACTGATCTCTGTGGAATATCATACTGATCCAAATACACAACGACCAGCTGGCAGCTTAGAACCGATGGCAGGCTCGTTTTGCCATCGCCTCCTGTCGTGACACCTGTGGAGTTTGTGCCCCACCATGAATCCACTTTATTTGTGCCTTATTTCCTCTGGGGCTGACAGGATCCGCGCGCTTTACTTGTTTCTCCGGGCGGCCCAGGGGATGAACGGTTCGGCTGATGGATGGGAGCCGCCGCGCTTCACTCATTATGCAGCTTTGTGTCGCAAGTAGCGCACAATTATCGGCGCGCATACCTTATCGCGCGTAAATGACTCCATGCGCTCTTGTGTTTCCGCAAAAAGAACAGAGTTTACCGGAGCCGTTCCGCGTGCAAAATTGACAATTGACAAGAGGCAATGCACACAAGACAAGACGGGCTTTTTTATGTTCTTTTTAAAGTGGGCCATGCAGGGGTTTAGAAGTTGTTTTTTTTTTTTTTCATTTTTAAGTGCAACTCACCCCCGAACCACTCCGAGGAAATGTTCTGCAGCAGAGTGAACGGGACGCAGAAGAAAGTGATGAGCAGGTCGCTCACGGCCAGGGAGCAAATGAAGATGTCCGTCGCCGTCTGTATCGCGCGCTTCTTCACAACTATGTAGATGACCAAACTATTTCCGGCCAGGGCCAGCACGAAGATCACCACGTACATGATCACGAAGGTGGTCTTGGCGCTGTACGGCAGCTCGGGGATGTAGACGAGCGGCTGGATGTTGTAGGTGTTGATGAACTCCTGGCGGCTCAGGTTGTAGTACTGGAGCATCCTGTGCAGCACCTCGGGGGTTATTTTGGTGGGGCCCTGCCCCGGGTCCGTGGAGCCCGCTGCTGATCCTGATCCTGATCCTGATGCTGCTGACATCCTGAGGGTTGTGTTCAGCTCCCGAGAGGAGCTCGATCTCTATAAGGAGGAAGATGGTCCAAACCTCATTATCCCACAAGTGCGTTTGGATGTTGCGCTGCTTCCTTCTCTCCAGCTGGTCCCGTTGAGTGCAGAGCTGCAGCTGCCGCTGCTCCGTGCGCGAGCGCGCGCGTGTGTCGCAAAAAGCACGAGGTGACAGGCAGCAGCAGGGGAAGGTTTCATTTATGGACGGTAATGGTATGACTGCGAATCTATTTATAGCGACGAACAGGAAATACAACAACTCATTATGCAAATATCTATGTCAATATTGTTTTTTTGTTTTTTTGCGATTTTTCACCATAAGCCACCTGCAACAGGAGAAGCAGGACACTATTTCTTTCTGAGTCTTGATCCGATTTCAGCCCCCGAGAGCTGCGCGCTGCAAGGCAGGAGATTGGCTTTATTTGAAATCGACTGTTTATTACACATTACTTTTTGAAAAAAAAATAAAAAATGATGACCTCCCTAATTACGCACCAACACTAATGTGAAAAAAACGAACTAAAAGTCCGCCCGATACCACCAGCAGAGCATCCTTATATAGTGACAATAATAACTGGCATCAGCCCACCTGACCTTCCTCACCATGGTAACACGGCAGTATACATTCTGTAACTGAGCTCATGTAAAGGTTACTGCTTATTCATCTTCGGGAGCAACCCAATTGGTCAGGTTCAGGAAAGGGTTGACGATTTTTTGGATAGTATAAGTATCCATCAGGATTACAGGACATTTTAAATCATAGAGTGTCTGAAATGCTTTTCCTACATAGGGAGGCCGGGAACATTCATGGCTGTCCCTCGCGTATCCCGCTCTTACCATGACCTGACAACAGGCAAGTGGCAATAAATAGAAATATATAAATAATTAATTAGATCATGCAGCAGAGTGAAATGGTTGAGGTGAGCATAAGGCTGGGATCACGTTAAACATCTGTCAGTGTTTCAGACCCTCGCCCCCCCCCCCCAAATAAAATAAATAAACAAATAATAATATGAATAAAATAATAATATACAGTGCCAAATCTCAACTCACTTTTAAAATTGTACAGGTGTTCTTTTATTAAATAAACTAAACGCTTAGGACGTGTGTGAAACAGTGTTTCATAGGAGCGAGGGGACAAAAAGCTTACTTGTCTGGCTAAGTTGTCTATGGGGTTAAAATTAATTATATATTTTTTTGAGGTTGTACATCTATCTGTGACCATTATTAGGACATAATTAGCTCCAAGAGTTGGATCAAGATATCATTACATGTCAACCTGGACTTGATCATAATGATTAGATATTATTAAGACAATTTCAGTATGGATTCAAGTATTAAGTAATGCCATGTGACAAAGTGACCCTCACTGATGCTGGTGATCCGATACAATTGTCATTTTTTTAAAACATAATGGCACAATTTTTGAGAAAAAAAAACGTAGTCGTGCTCCTCAGCCCTTTGAATCGATCTGTGCTATGAATCCTACTACTAACTTTTTCACAGAGAGTAATACGTAGAGGTCTCGTTTTATTTCAGTTCAAATTTGAAAATTCGAGAACTGCGGGGTTCCAAACTAACCCTCTCCAAATGTTCAGGCCAGCCTGACAGTAATGATGACTTAACACTATTACTATTACTTTCTGCAGTAATTATTGTTTTGCAAACTTTAATCAAACACTCAACTCTCCGCTCCTGATTATTAACTTATTTTCCGTGAAGATTTCACAGATACAACCGTATCTTGCCCTAAGCTCAGAAAATGACCTCTTGTTGATTTAAAAATAAATAAATAAATAAAGTTATTTTGTTTGTTATTTTAAAATATGTTGAAGTATTTACCTTTAATATCACGCCCCCATATTATTTCATACGTTTTTTTCTCGCATCACCAGCCCTGCTCCTGCAACAGGTAGATCCACTGACTTTTAGCGATGTTCCCCCAACCAGCAGGTTGATGAAGCCTCTCACAAGAAAGTCCCGCCTGGAGAGGCATCAGTGAGCAGCTGCCTGGGATTTTGAACATCCTCCTTACGATCATACTTAAGGCCCACACATTCATGGAGCAGCCTCTAGTCCTGGGTCATAAAACCTCCTCCTGTTGTGTGTCGATGTGTGGTTGCGAGGGTTATGAAGAAGAGGCTCTCCGTTGTTGCCACATCGGCCCTGTCTGAAGGACACTTCGGCCAAGAGCGAAATCAGCTCGCACCCGCGTAAGCCGTTAGTTTGCCTTAATATTTATCAAAGGTAACATTTGATATTTTATATAATTAATTATAAATTAACATTTGATGGTGTTTCTTTTGTTGTGTATAATTCGCTTGTTCACATTTATTCACTACTATCCCACTACAGTGAAGGCCTTTTCACAGGATTGTTCAATGTTAAAATATATATATATATACATATATATATATATATATATATGCAAGACAGGCTTTCAAGGCAGGTTCTTGAAAATGTCAACATTTTCTTTCTTTCAATAAACAAGCAAACTAATCCACGCGTTGTGTAAGGCTCCTCGCACTATTCATGTGTTCATGTTGATTTTCTTATTGTGTCTGTCACAATAGGGTTAGGCTTTTTGAGAAGAGGGCTATATCACACTCGCACTACCCCCAACAACTTCATAGTTGAATTGGAGCTGCTTTGCATCTGGAAAATAATCTTCCAAGTAAGGCTGCCAGTCACTCACTGTGCACAGATGCCATTGTTTTTTGTTTCGTTTTTGGTTTCTTAGCAACATATGCAACGCAGAGCATTAAGTACCAAAGGTTTGGAGCTGGAGGCAGTTTTTAAAGGTAGAGTGGTTCATTTTCTCCAAAATGGAATATATATATATTTTTTTCAACAATTATTATCAAGTTATCTTTGGACCCGTGGAAAGCTTCACTGCAATTTGCCTTGGTTCTTGTTTGGTTATTCGTTTTTTGACACGCGTGGCTTCAACTTTGCAATTATAGGCACCTTGAATTTGGCGTCTTTCTGAAAGATTCTCTACTTCAGACTTTTCTCTTAATTTCCTCAGCTTTCTCCAAACCCCTTCAGCTGCCGTTCAAAGAGCATGTCGATTGTGCAAAGTCCAGACTCCCGGGGGACGACGGGAGAGAGCGGTGGCGTGCAAACTACTCAGGTGCCATTCACCTCTCAATTTACCAAGAAGATGACAAAGAGCAGTCCGCGCTTCGGTTCCCTGAGTCATCACTCATTCTTCTCACGACACAACCCTCACCCAAGCAGGATGAGGCATATCCAAGGTGAGCAGTGGAGGCATAGTGCTCTGGGCAGCAGCAGACATTGATTTGCAATAATGCAATACCTTTTCTTTTAACGGCATGCTGATTTGAAAGTTGCCATGACGATTCAATCATTGCCGTGCGCTTCTCTAGACTACATTTCCTTAGCACGTGGAGTGCATCGTCAGGAGTGGACAACCGCACCGCTTTCGTATTTTTGAATTGATTTGGTCATTATATTGTCTAGTCTGACTGCGGGTGATGATTGTCAACGCTAATCTAATGCATTCATTTTGCTTAAATGATCAATTTTAAAAATATGGCAATTACCAAATGAATGAGGTTAACGCCATGTGACGTATGCCCCATTTCACGAGCATCTAAAATGGTCGTCTGGCATTGCAATACGGCGCGGGATAGAACTGGCTGAGTTTTTGGAGGAAAATGAAGTTCCGTCCCCGAGTTTTCTCATGAAGTCGTCGCCTTTAGTCTCAGCAGGGATCGGATTCTTTTGATTGCCTCCCGCTTCTGAAGCACCTCATGTGCATGTGAATTATTGATATTATGTCTTTTTCTTTTTGCAGGACTTAATGGAAGACCCGTTTGCATGGTGAGAGACGATTGGTTTGTCGCCTCGTCATTATTTCCTCATCCTCTTCTCAAGAGCCACGTCCTCAGGAAAGCAGCCGAGCCGTCCTTTGCTTTTCCGCTGGCTCAGAATCTCGGTGGAGTCGGTGTCCACAAAAACAATTCAGGTGTGGTATATTGTTACACACGCACACACACACGGAGGACGTTTAAAGCCGCTCATTACTTCTCTAACGGTTGGAGGTCAAATCATGCCCCTGGGTGTTTTAAAATAACGGGGGGGGGGGGGGGTAATTTTCCCTCTTTTCTTCCTTTTAGTGCTTTTCTCGGAGGCCTGGAGGGACGAACTTAAGGAGCTGGCTGCAAAAATCAGCTCCTCATCTCAGGCACGAAAGGAGAAAAAAGAGGTACATGTTGAGCTGTAATTGTTGGAATTTGTCCAGGGTGCGCCCGTGGATACTGTTCTCAGACAGTGTGTGGGACGGAATTTCAATATATTGAAATTCTCTTCGCTGAGCTTACTTTTTGAGTACGTTTTTGAGTGAACGCCTACAAGTAGCCCCGCACGAATAAAATGTGCCTGCCAGACATTGGCCGAGATGAGTTCTTCTTTCAAGGGGCATAAGGTGAAGTTGCTGTTGTTTATTTACTGGAGACGATGATTTTGTGGCCGTATTTTCAGGAGCGACCAGAGGAGGAGTTTGTCCGCCGACGGACGCAATATTCCGCGCAAACCGGGAGAATCATCCCTCCACCCACAAAGTCTTACCAGCGCCGAACCCTTTCCGAGGGCCTGATTTATCCTCAGCCGTTCCAGGACCAAGAGCTCATGGTAAAAAGCCCCTCCGCTGGTCTTCATAGTTTCTGAAAAAAACAGAGCTGCTTGCGGTCGTTGCGAAATTGAAATGAGGCACACTCCCGTGAGAGATTATTCTGAGAAGAAGAAGAAGAAGAAGAAGAGGTGGATCCAAAAGGATCAAAAGGATTTCCAACATGAGAGAATTTCTCCGGAGCTCAAAGCTTTTTCCTCAGGCTCCACTGCATTTGCCTTGTTATTGCAAAAATAGCCTGCGGTGATGCTATTCCGCTGGGCATCGTCAATTCAGCCGGTAACATGATGACAGCATAAATGTAAGTGTCCTGTAACATGCACCTTTTCAAACTTTTTCGTTTTCTGTCCTGCCAGGTGTTGGAGCTTATTTGTCAGATCCTTCAGACAGATTCCCTGTCCACGGTCCAACGGTGGCTTCTGCTGGCAGGCCAAAGGGGTAAAATACTGGCTTAAAGAAATGTGTCAAACGGGAACTTGTGGGAAAGTGAGAAAGATGAATCAGGGATGTAATGCAATCTGTGGTTGCATTTTTCGATACTTTAAAGAGGATATTTATTTTTGCCGTCATCCATTGACATTCAATCCCCCCCGAGTCAATCTTCTGCTGATTTCATATTTATAGTTCATATGTATAGATGATGATGATGATGATGATGATGATGATGATGATGATGATGATGATGATGATGATGATGATGATGATGATGATGATGATGATGATGACGATGACAGGACTGGCTGAACTCTCTGTTGTGGCACATCTTCAGAGAAAGACCTGGTGATGGGGATGATCGGACAAGCTCTGGACGGTCTGGACGTCTTCGCCGGCCATCATCGGCCCACCCTCCGGCATCTCCAGCCGCTTCGTCCCGGTGCGCCTCCGTCCGCGTGCGGCCCGACGCCCGACCAGCCGTGGAGGAAGCCACAGAGAACATGGTGCGGGTGATCTCTCTCACGCTCATCCCTCCACCCGCGTTGGGAAGTTGTATTCGAGGTGATGGGGTTTAACGTTTTGATTCACCTCCATAGCTCACACAGAATGAGCCGCGACCTCAGCCATGACCAACCAGGTGAGTCCCATTCGACTACTTTTCTTATTCTCTGTGTGTCCAAGCTTTTTATCCGTAAGTTTTCCAAAAACGACGACAAAGGAGACAATGATTTCGCTTATGAATAGGGGACGTTTCTCTATTGTATGTTCTTCGATTAAAAAAGGTTGAAAAAGTGTTGATGCTGATGAATTGAGTTGTTGTGTTTTTTTTGTTTTTTTTTCTTCTTCTTTGTCAGAGCGAATTGGAGGTGCTGAGGTCCTTGAAGTCCATGCGGGGGCTCCGAATAATCCTCAAGACCATCCACTTCAGCATACGCCGAGTGTATAGGACTCCCTGATTTTCCCCCATGGTGATTGTATCATGTTTTTTTATCTTTTTCTTATTACGAGCAGTTATTTGCACCAGCAGCTCCTGTCGCCATTATATCGCAGGTCTAATTTGCTTTGTAGACGAATCGTAGAAGAACAAGACAATTTCCTGAGAGGAAACGTGATTAGGTTTCATTTTGAACATACTACCATTAATTGATACCACATGCTATAGGTGTCAAGTAGTGGTATGACACAGTGGATGCATATGAACACATGCCAGATTAAGGATCATGTTTTTAAATGTTTTAATCATTTTTTTGTTTGAGGAGAAATAAAGGGTATTCGTTTGCTTTACTCCCACCAGTAGTCATGGACCTCTTATGTTTGCATATTGAACAGATTTAAATGATACATTTAATTGAATTTATATCTCAAACATAACCGATGAGAACTTGGTTTTCTTACTGCAGTGAAGGTAAGACAATGGTAATGTAAGTTGCGATGTTTTGGGATAGAGTGGCACTCCTGGTACTAACTGCTGCAATCGTTACTGTCCCTTTTTTCTGCCTGCTGAAAACCAGATTAGCAACTCTGGTGGGAGGAGTCCCTAGGGCATACTTACATGACTTAGACATAGGTTTGACCTGAAATATTGATTATTCGAGCTTGCTTCCATGGAAAAAGAATCCATGGCCAGTACCTGCTCTATCCCCCCGGCGGATAAAAGGTTCAAAGGGTTCGTTGCACCCCTGTTGTATGGCCTGGATTCGGCAAAATCAACCTAATCGCGCCGCGGCTGACCGAATGAAATGTCACGGCCTCTGATAATAGTTACAACACTCAGACAGTGATCCGGTTGCATGGGTGCTCTTTAAAAAATCATAATAATAATAAATAAAATAAATTGAAAGGGTTCTTTGAAATATCACAAACATCTTTTTCTATTCTAACTCCATATACATTATGTCTTCCATAAATACAGTATGGATTGAACATATACAGTATATGTTTTAATTTAGTACATACAGTTAGTATGGTATACAATTTAGTATAGTTAGCAGTCTTAAGAGTTGAGCGCCATTTTTTAAATCTCTTATCGCATTATTTTGTTCTTTTACTTGTTGTCTTCCCCTCATTCATTTCTGGACATTTCATCAGTTAGTGTATATCCTCAGAATGTGATGTGTGGGACAAGGGCATCGTGGGAAAGCGGAGGCGCTTTGGTGGCATATCATTCGTTTTGGGGCTCTTGAATGAAGAAATGTACATTTGCATTGGATGAATCTGTCCAAGGCCGGTTAGCAATGTTGCCTTACAGAAAGGAGGTTGTTTTTTTTTGCCAGTGAAGCGGTCTGTGTGAAGATTGTGCGAGTCTTATCTGTGTACATCCAAGTCTCCCACAGTCCAAAGACATGCAGATTGAGGATATAGGTTAATTGGCAATTTTAAAATGTATGATTGCCCATAATCCTCTGGCCCAATGTCGGTTGGGATTGGCCCCAGTCCCCCCCCACGGCCCTCGAAGGATAAGCCGTATCCATAAAGGATGGGTGGATCATTTAGTTCTGCCATTTCATTCATTTATGGGAATCTTTAGCATGATGACACTGCGCATCTGCGTGGTTTCAGAGGCCACACCTCTCTTTTGCTATATTCGCAAAATAAGCCCTTGCCATGCCTCGTCCCTGGTGGCGTGGCCGCAGTTTGAGTTCCGCTGGCCAGGTCAGCAGATGAAGTGCAGCATACACGTCATGAATCCTTCTCGCAAGGACACCTGTTGGCTCCAGGCGATAAGAGGCAGCTGTTTCTACCAGCAGTGCTTCAGCAAGGCAGCGCACACACACACACACACACACACACGCACGCACGCACACACAACTGCCGCATTTTCCCCAATATTACTCATGGGAAGTATCACTTTTAACGATGGATTGATGATTAATTGGGTTTTCATAGATGTCGTGACTTGTGGCGGGTTCTGAGATGAAATAAAAAAGCTTTATAGGAACTGAAAATGAAGCGCATGAATGAATGGATGAGTTTAAGTGAAACACAGAAAACACTGAGGTCTAAACTGAAACTGAGTGATTGAATAAGACACGGTGGTGTTTGAGGCTCATACTTCACACAGACATGGTAACGAGCTGCATCCTGAAAAGTGCTCTGCTCCCAAACAACACGTGTGCCACGCTGAATTAATGAACGTACACTGAATAATACATGGAGAGATCTTTCTCGGACAACCGAAAACATGCAGAGTCAGCTGAAAAGAGAGCGAGGGGTTGTTGATGAAGGAGAATGAATGTGATACTCCCCTCGTGTACTCTTCATGCTCTTGTCAAGGAGTGCCCTTGAGTTAAATTTTTATGTTGCACGCTGTGCTTAGATGCGAATTCATTATAATTGCACACATTAATTACCAGTATGTTGATGGTGCCGTTTTCCGCAGGGGGCATGAACCAACATACGTAGATATTGGGTTGGCTGTTAACTGCAATGTTGTGTTGTCTTTTGGCTCCCTTAAATACATTTTATATATAAGCTGCATATCATTTAGCTTGTCGTAATGCGGCTCATGGCCCTGGATTACGTAAATCAGGCAAATGGATGCTGGCTTACAACAAAGAACATGTCCCTTAATATGCTTTTTATGTTATTTCAATATGCGCATCGAGGGCTGCACTTAGCCATTTGACCTATACCGAAGACAGATTTTTTTTGTGATGCGCAAAGAGCTAAATTCAGCGGAAAATATTAGAATCTTCCAAATATAAGATCAGAATAATGGGGCCAGATACCTGTTGCATTTGCTCTGCAGATGGAAACCACTGAGCCATATAAACGAATCTGCTGCCTGAACGATGTGCTGTTCTTTTCCGCAGAGATAATAAATGGGCCAAAACTGTCTTAACATGTGTAAAGTAGAGAGAAGGCCGAGAAATCCCAGCCAGATTTACTTAGTAGTTCAAGATTCTGAAATGACATTGAATTGTTCTCGACTGGCTTATTAATATCTACTTAATACGACTTTTTTTTTCAGAAACCAGGTCATTATAAATGATTGCACTGGGAAAAAAAAAGAAAAGGCAAATGGAACGGCTCATGCTGTTTTGGACGGCACGTTTTGTAACCTCTCACTGGATCTGTCATCATACGTCTAAATATTTGTAAGTTCTTTTAGTAGAGTTTCGCAAAGCTGGAAAATCTAGACCTCCACGTGCTTGACTGTTTGAAATCATGATCTCAAATGACGGACAAAATAGCAATCCATGACGAATCGAACTACGAAGCGTCCCCCTCTGCCTCACGCCCAATGTGAGGTTTTAGTAACGAAACTTGAAGTGTGTCCTTCAAAACAGAAATCGGAACAGCTCCTATCTTTTTTACTGACCCTTATCTCCGCGGAGCGTCCTTCGCTGGCCATATAAAGAGCGGCGCCTCAGTCTCTTACTTTGCCGTCACTGCCAAAGACAGCCAGCATGCTGCCTGCTGTCGTGAAGCTGTGCTGCGGAATCTCCTACCCCCACCTGAGGATCACGGCAGGTAAAAACCTCACCGATTTCTGTGGAAGTGCCTTTTCTCTTTACCCCCCTGCACCAGCACCGGCAGCGTTCTGACCCCCGACTTTTGCTGCGTATCCTTCAGGTGTAGGACTCCAGCGCGCGGCTGTGGCAATGATAGGCCAGGAGCTCGCACACCAGAGCCCACGCGTCCAGCCTCACCCGAGGACCCGTGCCGATTTAAGTTCTCATGGTAAAAAAAAAAAAAAGAAAAAAAGGTTTCCGTGTAGTGCCGGTGAATTTGAAATGTACAGAGAGCGGCTGTTCGAAATCTAACCGCCAAGAGTGTTTTGCAGATCCCCAACGACGAGATGCGGAGCCGTTGCCGGCAGAAGAAGATCGGCAGTTTTATGTGCAACAAGGCCAGGAGGCAATGCGGAAGGCTCTCGGCATGTTGGAGGACAAAGACGGATGGATGGTCGAAATCGCCGAGGTGATGTCGGATTATTTCAAGTGTCGCGCGTCCTCCCGGCTCCCGGCCACCCGGCTGCTGGAACATGTATGCAAACACGTCTGCCTGTATTTTGCCCATTTCTAGAGCAACGGGGATGTGATCTGCAGCAAAGCCACGCATGGGGCCATGAAAGTCTTCAGGCTGGAAGCGGTCCTAGAGGCCAGCGTGGATGAGCTGTACGACCTCCTGTTTGCCAGAGTGGAGGAGATGCACCAGTGGAACCCCAGCGTACGGCGAGTCAAGGTGCGCAGCCGGCCTTTCGACAGTTCACATGAAGATGCTGAAAAAGAAAGAAACGGGTTATTTCATCAACTGTAAAACTCTAACCCATAAACAAACAAACAAAATAAGAAACGCATTTACAGTGACAGTTTAGAGAACGTTTAGCGAATCAGTTTCCGCTCCCCCAAAATTGTTTCCTAAAGCCTGTTTGCCTCACGGGGGTTTTTTTTTTATGGGAGGTTGTAATTCATTTTCATTTATTATCAGCAAGACATTTCTTTTCGCATTGTGCATTACTGAGATTACACAAATCCGATCCTGCAGCGCGAGTTTCTTTTCAAATTCAATGCATTCTATCCCTCTCCCGTTGAAGGTCCTGAAGCATGTTGGACCTGGGACCATTGTTACCCACGAGGTTTCTGCCGAGACAGCGGGAAATCTGATCGGCCAGAGGGATTTCCTGAGCGTCAGACATAGTTGCAAACAAAAGTCAAGCGTTTATCTTGGAGGTGCGGCGATTCGGCTGAATTCGTTCCCACCTCAGGCAGGCGTTGTGAGGTGGGTGGATCGCCTGTACACCAGGAAACAACTGTTCCTCAGCAGCGCTTCGGCAATAATCTTTCATCATTTTTCTTTTTTAATATAGTGGTGTTTCTTCTAGCAATGATGTGCCGAATAAATTTAAGATTATATTTTCATATTAT
>JAFBJU010004671.1:23638-33688 GCA_016785305.1 Colistium nudipinnis | reverse complement strand
TGTTTGGAGATTGCGATACTTCTCCTGAGGTAGGGATAATTCATACTCAAACATACTGTGCTTGTTCTTAAGCCGCCAGCTTTCACCATCGTCATTCCTGACATTATCAATGAAAAACGTTTCACTATATTACCTTTACTCTTTCTTTGTTGAAATTAGGTTCGCACTATTTTTGAATTATTGCAACGAACCTCATGCTTTGATTCCTTCGTCATGTTTTCTCTCAACCAAGATTGTTTTCTGTGTATTTTCTTTGGTCATTAAAATGCAGTGGTAGGCTGCACAGGTTATTTGTTTTCAAATTAAGAAATGTGCCATACATAACCCGGCTTGTTGAGCGACTTTTGTATATCAGGCAGTCTTTCAGTTTTGCTTTGGAAAGCAAAAAAATGCTTAAGGAAACAATTGCAATTCTTAAGTAGTTTGTTGGAAGCATTAGAATTGTTGAAAATGAAGATACTCGTGCAAATGAGAGTAGCCCGAGGAATCAGTGTTTCTTTGGTGAAATTCAGATTGTTTTGGTGCATCCTACATTTTCAGTGAAACAAGTCAGATAGGATTTTTCTGAAGTGTTGGTGAGCCTTACCGAAAATCTATCAAACGTCAAGAGTTCAATTAATAAACAATATCGCCATATTTAATGCTGCACATTGACACATCGTTTTTCTGTAACTGTTGTTTGATACGTTTATTTTCTTAACAGCTATGACTGCAAATAGTTGAATAACATTCTATTGATGAAAAACGTATTGAACAATTCCTCAAAAGCGTTTTTTTTTTTTTTTTTGCGAGATATTGGCTTGCTTTGTTTTTTTCCTCCAAGTTGGCACATTCCTGCATACCTTTACCACACAGATGTGGATGTCACGTTAGTAGAGTAACACTGAGTACAAATCGTATTTTTGATATGGTTGCAAGCATGCAATAAACCATTTATGTTTTAGTTTTTTTATGTTTGTTCGAAATATTTAGCACAATTTAATAATAATGCCACTCTTGTGGTGCGTTTTTACATCATCAAGTGAGACTCGCCCTCTTTTTTGACGAGAAAGGACTAAAATGACAATTTCATATATGAAATAGGGATTTTCTTTATCTGTACTCTTGTTCGAGCATTGATTATCATGTTATTTGAACTGATGCATACATTATGTACATTTTTAAATGATATGGCCATGTCATACCTCGACAGACACTCATGGTGTCAGTGTGTACTAAAAAACGAGAAGGCAGGATATTCTCCACCCTCCACTTTCGGCACATTAGAAACCTGGTTCTACCATTGTTCGGTAGTTCACAAAACGCTGAGTAACATAAGTGGAATTGAGGATCGAGTGTACTGGAGGAAATCATTGATTGGATATATTTGGCTACGCTTGGTAGCCGTTCGGGCTTCACTCTCCAACAATGGCAAACAGCAGACTTATGTTGCAGAGCTACGGTTTTCTTTTGCATGTGTTCATCTGCTATCACGTCCACGGAGACGTGAGCTACTCTGTCCTGGAGGAGATGAAACGTGGATCTGTAATCGGAAATATCGCAAAGGATCTGGGACTTGATTTGGGCAGTCTGTCCTCTCGTAAGGCCCGTATTGATGCCGAGGACACCAACGTCCAGTACTGCGGCGTTAACCTCAACAATGGAGACCTCGTTGTGCAGGAGAGGATCGACAGAGAGGGGCTTTGTGCGAAAAGGGCATCGTGTGTTGTGAAACAGGAACTTGTGCTGGAAAACCCCTTAGAGCTCCACCGTATCAGTATCCGTGTTCAGGATATTAATGACAATGCTCCGCAGTTTAAAGAGGATTCACTCAAGATTGAAATTCATGAATTGGCAGAGAAGGGGTCGCATTTTCTTTTAGGAGAAGCTCACGATGGAGATGTCGGAGAAAATGCCGTTCAAGGCTACTCACTTCAGCAGAACGAACATTTCACATTGAATATTAACACAAAAGCAGGTGGACGCAAATACTGCGAATTAGTTTTAGACAAAAAACTAGACAGGGAGGACAAAAAAGAGATCGCATTGTTGCTTACCGCATTTGATGGTGGCTCTCCTCGCAAATCAGGCACAGTAGCCATACACGTCACTGTACTGGATGCTAATGATAACGTACCTGTGTTTAGCCAGCCCGTTTACAGAGCCAATCTGCCCGAGAACTCGCCTGCGGATACATTAGTAATCACAGTGACTGCAACTGATGCAGACGATGGATTAAATAGTGAAATTACTTATGCATTTGATCATGTTTCAGACGACAATAGCGACGTGTTTTCTTTACATCCTAAATCTGGAGAAGTTAGAGTAGCTGGATCGATTGACTATGAGAAAGTGTCATCATATGAAATGCAAATCAGCGCCAAAGATGGTCTGGGATTAGTTTCTTATGTAACGTTGATGATTGAAATTACTGATACTAATGACAACCCCCCAGTTATATACCTAAAATCTCTGTCTAACCCCATACCTGAGAACGTGTCACCTGGTACAGAGGTTGGCATAATTAACGTGCAGGACAGAGACTCTGCCTATCTGTCCGTTAACGGAGACACGGGGGTGATCCACGCTGTGAGGGCCTTTGATTACGAGCAGTTCAGGAGCTTTAAAGTCCACGTGATGGCCAGAGACAACGGTTCTCCTCCGCTCAGCAGCAACGTGACCGTCAGTGTGTTCATATCTGACGTGAACGACAACTCTCCTCAGATACTGTACCCCGCCCCGGAGGGCAACTCCTTCATGACCGAGCTGGTCCCCAAAGCTGCACACGGAGGCTCTCTGGTGTCCAAAGTGATAGCGGTGGACGCGGACTCTGGACAGAACGCCTGGCTGTCCTATCATATAGTCACATCCACTGATCCGGGACTTTTCACTATTGGTGTCCACAGCGGAGAGATCAGGACACAGCGGGACATTTCGGAATCTGACAGCATGAGACAGAATCTTATTGTGGCGGTGAAAGATAACGGACAGCCCTCTCTCTCTGCCACCTGCTCCATGATTTTACTCATTTCTGACAACTTGGCTGAGGTGCCCGAGCTGAAGGACATTTCTTACGATGAGAAGAATTCCAAACTGACCTATTACCTGATAATCGCGCTGGTGTCTGTGTCCACCTTTTTCATGACTTTTATCATCATCATCCTGGGTGTGAGGTTTTGTCGCAGGAGAAAGCCCAGACTGTTGTTTGACGGAGCAGTCGCCATCCCCAGCGCGTATCTGCCTCCTAATTACGCGGATGTTGACGGCACGGGAACTTTACGCAGCACTTACAATTATGACGCCTACCTGACAACAGGTTCTAGGACCAGTGACTTTAAGTTCGTGACGTCTTACAATGACAACACGCTGCCTGCTGACCAGACTCTGAGGAAAAGTCCCTCTGACTTTGCAGATGTGTTTGGAGATTGCGACACTTCTCCTGAGGTAGGACCAGGTGTCATATCTTATTTAAATTAGTTTAATTTCACACCAAATGATCACCATGTGTTCTCAGAGTAATGCGTTTATTTTAGTTTTCTTCTTCTCTTTGGTAGTTTTTTTTCGACAATCTGTCTGTGTCCAGCATCATGAATGGGTCTCACTTGTCTTTCACTTTAGTCTTGGTGTTAGCTAAGGCATTTTACAGTACAGAAATTAGTTATTTCATTTCAAGTATTAACCAAATGGGCTGGTGTTTTTCTAAAACAGCATTTACTGTATCTATATATATATGTATATCTGTGGCATTGTTTGTGCCTTTTATTTGCTGTTTTTTGAGCTGGAGTTTGTCCGACAGTATGTGTCTCTGTCCTTGGTGCTAGCATGTTTTGATTTTTCAGTCTTTCGAGGGTTTGAGATCGTAGTTAGAAGCTTTTCTTCCTAATAACACTCTGTAGAAAAAGTAAATTGTTTTTGTGAACTGTTTTTTCAGGTTCCAATTTCAACAATTTCAACAATCTCTATATGGCCTTTTAAATAGAAAACACTCCGTTTTTCTTATTTCTTTCCTTTCTTCTTGTCCTATTCTTTAGCTATGGAAATATCTAGTACAATTCTCTGAATGTTGTCAAACTACACTTGTGGTCCTGTTTCAGTAATACCCAAATACGTTTTATTTCCATCTCTTTCTATGAAGAGGAATTCAACTTCGATTTAGTGTTTGCATTGTGGTGAAAGATGGATAGGCTGGTCAACTTTTCCTTTATATAGTGGCACAACAATCTGTATCAATCGGTTGGTATACATTTTAAAGAGGATTAAAAGTGAATAATCTCAAGCTCTCTCTCTCACACGCACACTCTCCCTCTATCTTTCTGTCTCTCTTTCTCTCTTTCTTTCTGTCTCTCTTGCTCTCATTCACCCTATCACCCTCTCTTTATTTCTCTACCTCTCTCTCAGCAAAGAAACATTTCAGTATAGTTGAGTAGCCTGAAGTCATGATTTGTGTCTGCATGTATCTTTTTTGTGATACATTTCAACACGTTGTGTGTATTTCATATTTTAATTAATCAGTCAAAACCATGGTGGACTCTGTCAGCTGGATATTGTCAAGGGAGCTGGCTTTTCCTTTCCGGTAGATATTTTCTTTTTATATTAAAAGGAAAATAGCTTTGAGCCTTCAAACTGATGAGTCCACATCGTTGATATGTCCTTAGTTAAACGTTTGTTCTGATTGTCCACAAATGGAAAATACATGATCATCTTCATCTGTAACTGTAAATTATTATTTTATTGTTTACAGTCTTTTATTTTTTCATTGCCCTCATGGTGTCGCTATTTGCTCATCTAAAATAAACATTTCCTCTCCACCCTCTGTTGTGTAGACCAATAAAAGGGTCGATTTTGGTCGCTGCGGCTCTTGTGTATGGAGACTTGCCTCACGGTGGAGTGCTGTCGATTTGTTTTCGATAGAATTGTACAACCTGTGTTGAATTAGGAATATAATCGGAGGAACCTTTTAAGGATTTCATTGCCGTGATGGGGTGCCAACTGATCTGCTTTGTTTCCTTTTTGCTGTGGCAAGCTGCGAACGGGGACGTTAGTTATTCTTTACAGGAGGAATCGAAGGGTGGATCTAACATTGGGAATATAGCGAAGGACCTCAACCTGGACTTGAGCAGACTGTCTTCGAGAAAAGCCCGTGTTGATGACGCAAGGAACCGCAAACGCTATTGTGACATCAACCTCGGTACCGGGGATTTAATTGTTGCCGACAGGATTGATCGAGAGGAGCTTTGTGGCGAAAAGCTGTCGTGTGTAATTAAACGCGATCTCGTTTTGGAGAACCCCCTGGAGCTCCATCCCTTCACTTTACACATTCAGGATATTAATGACAATTCACCCCAGTTTAACGAAGAAATAATCAATATTGAAATTCGAGAATCCACAGACAGGGGGGCTCGTTTTGTGTTAGAGGAGGCGCACGATGCGGATGTAGGACAAAATTCAGTTCAGCAATACAGCCTGAAGAAGAACGACCATTTCATTTTAGCTGCAAATGGAAACACAGTCGAGCTCGTTCTTGACAAAGAACTCGATCGTGAAATACGGGGGGAAATTAATTTGCTCCTTACAGCTTTGGATGGAGGCTCTCCTCAGAAATCAGGCACCGTAGTCATACACGTCACTGTGCTGGATGCTAATGATAACGCCCCAGTGTTTAGCCAGGCCGTTTATAAAGCCAGTCTGCCTGAAAACTCTCCTCCTGATACTGTAGTGGTCACAGTGAGCGCGACTGATGCAGACGAAGGAGTCAATGGAGATGTGTCTTATGACTTTGGACATGTGACTGAAGATGTGAAGAAAGTTTTTAGCATTGACCGTAAAAATGGCAGAATAAAAATCAATGGAGCAATTGACTTTGAAACTGTAACAACATATGAATTGCGCATTAAAGCAAAGGATGGTTTAGGATTATCGTCATACACGAAGGTGATCGTGGATGTCACTGATGTCAATGACAACTTGCCAGTAATCTATGTGAAAACGTTGGCAAATGCAGTACACGAGAACGTGCCACCGGGCACAGAGGTTGGCATCATTAACGTGCAGGATGCAGATTCCGATAATAACCAAAAGATCCGCTGCTCCATTCAGCAAAATGTCCCTTTTAAGTTAGTTCCTTCTATTAAAAACTATTATTCTCTGGTGACCACAGGTCAACTGGACCGCGAACTAGTGTCCGATTATAATATTACAATCACTGCCACTGACGAGGGCTCTCCACCTCTGTCCTCCTCCAAAACCGTTCACTTGTCTGTGGCCGACATCAACGACAACCCGCCCGTGTTTGAGGAACAGTCCTACAGCGCATATGTGACTGAAAATAACAAACCTGGCTCCACCTTATGTTCGGTTACTGCCAGAGACCCCGACTGGAGACAGAACGGTACCGTGATTTACTCTCTGTTAGCCGCTGAGGTGAACGGTGCCCCGGTGTCCTCCTATCTGTCCGTTAACGGAGACACGGGGGTGATCCACGCTGTGAGGGCCTTTGATTACGAGCAGTTCAGGAGCTTTAAAGTCCACGTGATGGCCAGAGACAACGGTTCTCCTCCGCTCAGCAGCAACGTGACCGTCAGTGTGTTCATATCTGACGTGAACGACAACTCTCCTCAGATACTGTACCCCGCCCCGGAGGGCAACTCCTTCATGACCGAGCTGGTCCCCAAAGCTGCACACGGAGGCTCTCTGGTGTCCAAAGTGATAGCGGTGGACGCGGACTCTGGACAGAACGCCTGGCTGTCCTATCATATAGTCACATCCACTGATCCGGGACTTTTCACTATTGGTGTCCACAGCGGAGAGATCAGGACACAGCGGGACATTTCGGAATCTGACAGCATGAGACAGAATCTTATTGTGGCGGTGAAAGATAACGGACAGCCCTCTCTCTCTGCCACCTGCTCCATGATTTTACTCATTTCTGACAACTTGGCTGAGGTGCCCGAGCTGAAGGACATTTCTTACGATGAGAAGAATTCCAAACTGACCTATTACCTGATCATCGCGCTGGTGTCTGTGTCCACCTTTTTCATGACTTTTATCATCATCATCCTGGGTGTGAGGTTTTGTCGCAGGAGAAAGCCCAGACTGTTGTTTGACGGAGCAGTCGCCATCCCCAGCGCTTATCTCCCTCCTAATTACGCGGATGTTGACGGCACGGGAACTTTACGCAGCACTTACAATTATGACGCCTACCTGACAACAGGTTCTAGGACCAGTGACTTTAAGTTCGTGACGTCGTACAATGACAACACGTTGCCTGCTGACCAGACTCTGAGGAAAAGTCCCTCTGACTTTGCTGATGTGTTTGGAGATTGCGATACTTCTCCTGAGGTAGGACCAGGTGTCATATCTTTTTTAAATTAGTTCAGTTTCACCCCCAAATGATCACCATGTGTTGTCGTAAGTAATGCATTTATGATCTTTTTTCTTTGGTTCTTTTTTTTCATACGGGATTCTTCAACAATGCAGCACATGTTATTGTATCCAGCATCATGAATGGGTCTCAGTTGTCCTTACGGTTTAGTATTGGTGTTCGTTCAAGGCGTTTTACAGTACAGAAAGTAGTTATTTCATTTTGCAAACAAACCAAATGGACTGTTGTTTCTAGAATAACATTTAATATCTTTATTTTGTAGATCTCTGGCATTTTGTCTGCCTTTTTCTCAGTATTTCGTTCTGGAGTCTGTCCTACAGTATCTGTGTCTGTCCTTGGTGCTGAACTTCACTATTCTTCGAGTCTCGTAGTCTTGAATGCAACTTGGTACCTTGTTTTGAGTATCAGTCTTTCAAAACCTTGAGAACATCGTTACAACCTTTTCATACTGATAAAACTCTGTAGAAAAAGTCCATTGTTTTTTTGTGAATGGTTTTTAAGTTTCTAATTTCAAAAAACTATATACGACAGTAAACTTTACAAAGAACATAGTAAGGTTTTCTTTCTTCTTCCCTTTGAATCTGTCCTGTCCTTTGGCTATGGTAATAACTTGTACACTTTTCAGAAAGGTTGTCAAAGCACAGATGTGGTCCTGTTTCAGTAACACCTAAACACGTTTTTTTCTAGTGAAAAATGCTCACGTCAAAAGCTAATAATCCTTTTGAAAGCTCCAGCTTAAAATCTATAAAAGATGTCATGGGGAAAAAATATTGTTTACAATTCTTGCACCCTCAGTTAGGGTGTGCGGCTGATACTTATATGGTATTTATGAGAATACCTTAAATATTAAAATTCAGGTTGTCATTTTATGGTGAATTTTAAGAGGTAATGTGAATCCACAAAACATTTCAGTGGCGGTCCTTTGCCTCCAGAAACACTGCAAACGTGGGCCGGAGTATTTTGGATCACCATTCTATGTTACAGATGATGCTCTGTGTTTATGGGTCTCTATGTGCCTTGGTTCATGCTTAACTACTCTTTGCATGAATAGGAATTTAACTTTGATTGAGTGTTTGCAATGTGGTGAAAGGTGGATGGGCTTGTTCACTTTCCCTTAAATGTTGTGGCACACAGGTCCGTATCTATCGGTTGGCTTTGAAAATGCAGTTTTAAATGACACACATTAAATTTAAACTCTACAATGGTCAAAAAATGGTCTTGTAAGTTCATCCTCATGAGTTTATTCCTGGCCTTTTTTCATCATAATTTCACGTTTATTTTACTAACACTCCCCCATTGAACGTGAGGGTTTTTGTTGTTACATTTACAAACTTGACAATGAAGTATTCCATAATATTATTTTTTAAAGCAGAGAAAATAGCCTGGTTATACCATAGCAGTACTCATGGTGTCAGTGTGTACCAATAAACAAGAGGCAATTCTCCACCCTATAGTGCCATCGAGTCTAAAATCGGATTCTCTGCCGCAGTTCACACAAACCGCCCAGTGTTTGGTTGTATTGTAACGTTTCGTTCATTGGGAGGATTCACAGATGCATCGTTCATATACTTTAACCTACGTGGTCATAGATTAAGATTCGTTTCCTTTAAATGACAATGGCGTACGGCGTTCTTCCCCTGCTCCACGGCCTTGCTTTTATATTTCTTGCTGTCTTTCCCGTAAACGGAGACGTGAGCTACTCCATTCCGGAAGAGAGGAAACGTGGATCTGTAATTGGAAATATCGCAAAGGATTTGGGACTTGATTTGGAGCGACTCTCCGCTCGCAAAGCTCGCATCGATACCGAGGACAACGATGTTATATACTGCGGCGTTAACCTCAACAATGGAGACCTCGTTGTGCAGGAGAGGATCGACAGAGAGGGGCTTTGTGCCAAAAAGGCTTCGTGTGTTTTGAAGCAGGAACTTGTGCTGGAAAATCCTTTGGAGCTACACCGTATTAGTATCCGTGTCCAGGATATTAATGACAATTTACCGCAGTTTAAGGAAGAGTCACTTAAATTTGAAATTCAAGAGTCAGCAATCAAGGGTGCACGGTTTCTACTAGATGAAGCACACGACGGAGACATCGGGGAAAATGCTGTCCAGGGCTACTCACTCCAGGAAAACGAATATTTTAAACTAAATATTAAGTCAAAGGGCATTGGGAGGAAATATGGTGAATTGGTTCTAGACAAAGAATTAGACAGAGAGGACAAAAAAGAGATTGTATTGTTGCTTACCGCATTTGATGGTGGCTCTCCTCAGAGATCAGGCACTGTAGTCATACACGTCACCGTGCTAGATGCTAATGATAATATTCCTGTGTTTAGCCAGGCTGTCTATAAAGCCAGTCTGCCTGAAAACTCTCTTGTGGGCACCCAGGTGATCACAGTGAGTGCAACTGATGCTGACGAAGGAGTTAACGGAGAAGTTACTTACGGATTCGATCAAGTTTCAGATGAAAAACAAGTTTTTTCACTGGACCCTAAAACCGGAGACGTAACAGTGGCTGGTGCTATCGACTATGAAAAAGAATCTTCATATGAAATGCAAATCAGCGCCAAAGATGGTCTGGGATTAGCTTCTTATGCAACTTTAATAATTGAAGTTACAGATATAAATGACAACGCCCCTGTGATATACCTAAAATCACTGACTAATCCCATACCTGAGAACGTGTCACCTGGT
>JAFBJU010004671.1:6042-23205 GCA_016785305.1 Colistium nudipinnis | reverse complement strand
TTGCTCCGAGGTATGAATCGAAATGGCAACAGTTGTGTTATATTTCTCATATTTTTCGCAAACTAAAATTATGTTTTACACTTCGGGCGTAATTTTCGATTGTGGTGCGTAATTCTGTTCGGTACCACTTCGTCGCATTCATTCATTATTTATGTGTTTGTTTGTGGCATGTTTACACTTTGGGCAGCGACACATGCGTGTGTCTCTTTCGTGTCTGAGAAGTATTTTTAATTTTGATTTGATTTTCATCTCATGGAAATGTGCATATGCAGAAATGGAATTGCTTGGGTCAAGGTTCCTCATCATATTTTTTCATTCTTCATTCTGTTAACAAGTGCATCAGTCTCAAACTTACCTGTCAAATACTGGTCGCCTTTTTTATTTCCTTGGTTGCCATATTTCTTCTCCCTCCCATTACAATTGCTACTTTGTGGTCACTAATTTTTTCTCCTGTCGGGATTTCCATCTTCTTTATATCTATGACATTTAAGAGCTATTCTGCCAATCCATAATCTCCGTTCATGGACAGATTTTCCTCTAATCTACTCTGGCTTTTAGTTTAGATTTCCTGTCTCTCAATTACATTTCTTTACACCGTCTCATAATCTGGTTTACTCTGATTGTTGAAATCAGTGTTGTGGGGAGACTGATCAGACTGTGTCAAAGAGGTGACTATTCATCTCAGCACCACCAAACATCGGAGACTATTTTCTGAGTTCAGCTGGATTTGAAGGGCTTTTAAAATAAGGTTTATTGGGTGGGGGACTGATTTCAAGTCCTTTAAAAGTTTGAGACCTCTGTTTTTAGTGTATTGTCAGTGGGCATTCGGTCTTATTGCTAAACATGTGTTTTTTAATGTTTTCCTTGGTTGGTGTAAAATCTTTCAGCAGAATTATACATGTGGAAATTCTGTTTGGTATTTAATTGCAGCAAGTATAGCAATGATGTCTCATTGGACCTCCAACACACACACAAACGCACACCTACTCGCACACACACACCTCCGTATAGTTTCTTTGGCACAGAAAAGCATGCCTCAACAGCAATTAATGTGCACTTACACGTAAGCCAAGGCATGTAATATATGGTATAGCTATAATAACACTGACTGATTGAAAACCTACAGACCTGATAAATCACTTCACCACATGCACATGTTAACATTTGTATCCAGTCCGCTACATCTTGTTACCTGGTTTGGCCTTTTTGGTTGGAGCTTTGCTCTAGTTGAGTGCGCCCTGATCAGGCTACTGTAAGTACAAAATAGAGGTAATACAAAAGTGTAGAAAGTGAAAAAATCCATTGTGACCGGTCATATGTGCAGCTCCCCAGTGATTTTGCCCTGTCAGTGATGGAATCTGAAAGACTGACCTTTGTGTTTACCCATTGTCATGTGGATATATGTATTGTAGCCAGTCTTTATTTTTACTGTGAAAAGTCAGGCTTTGTCTTCAATTGCAGAGCCTAGCAAGACATATTTTAAAATGTATTTTTCTGCAACGATGATGTTTTTCTTCTTGTGTGAAAGGATATTGAAAAAAGCTTTTCTTCCTCAGCTTTGTTTTCTTGTGCATTGTATTGCGTCTCTGACTCTTACATTTATATCGATTATCTAGATGATGATATATGTTGGCAAATTGAGGTTTCTTTGAGGATTTTGCTTGCATCCTGGTTGTTTCCTGATGGTACCTTATGGTGACTGCAGCTGCAAATACTGCTTATACATCATGCACCTATAAAAATATTGGTAAAAAGTCACTGTGAGACGGTTACCCATAAGTGTTGCTTTTTACATATTATCAGTGTTTTGTTGAATCTAACTCACGGTGGCGCTATACACCTTGCTTTGGGCACTTGGAATTCTACTTACATTTGGTGTGGACACGCAGTATTGTGCTCATGTACGCACAATCGGACTGATCGCGGTTGTTATTCGTGTTATGTGGTTGAACCGTCCTTGTTCGCTTAATTCGTCGACGCGGTTTTGAAGATGATCTGGATACAATCCTGCTCTCTCCTCCTTTGTTTGCATCTCGCATATGGAGACATGAGCTATTCTTTTCCGGAGGAGCTGAAACGAGGATCAGTTATTGGAAACATAGCCAAGGATCTCGGCTTGGATGCGGGTGCACTCTCTGACAGAAGAGCCCGCATTGACACCGACGGGACTGACACAGCGCGTATCTGCCTCCTAATTACGCGGATGTTGACGGCACGGGAACTTTACGCAGCACTTACAATTATGATGCCTACCTGACAACAGGTTCGAGGACCAGTGACTTTAAGTTCGTGACGTCTTACAATGACAACACGCTGCCTGCTGACCAGACTCTGAGGAAAAGTCCCTCTGACTTTTCCGATGTGTTCGGAGATATAGAGGAGTCCTCACAGGTATGAATTGACATGGCATCAATTGTATTTCGTAAAATGAAGTCAATTCAAAATACAAAAGCTCTTTAAAGCATTTCTTTGCCCAAAACTATTTGTATCATTTAATTTTTCACAAATGTTTTTTTTTACTTTTTATGATTTAGCCATTTTGATTTCCAAATTTACTGTCAGTTTCAATATTATGTTTATTTTATGATGTATACATATAAAGATAGATAACTAAATGATACCATCCAAGATGTATCCTCTGTTGGATGAATACATCGTGAGAGGATTGTTAAGCTAACCTTGTAGATCGTTTTCTGGCGGTAAATGAGGGTGGCTTGCTTCTCCTGAGGGATCCCCTGGTGGGTGTGTCGCTGTCTGGGGAGAGAATGAAGAACATTGTGAGTGGCTGACAGTTGGTCTGTTATACCAGTGTTGATACATTTCTCAAAACTATCATATTCATCACATGCTTGCTCTGCCCATAACATTAAAAGGGTTAGCTTCACCATCACCACCTGATCATTGTTTATGATCTTGCATCCTTCAAACAATTCCTGAGGAATATCCACCCGGCACATCTTGAGACAGAAATTATGGCATGTTTTGTACGTTTATGGTATAGACAAGTTATTTCCATAAATCAGAGACTTTTTAAAAAAGATAGTTGTTTCCTTTCATTACATTGTAGTACAGCGTGTGGTATTGTCGTAGTTTGTATGAGCCAAAAACTTTGCCAGGGTTGGTCTTTCGTGATTATTCTACAGTTGCTATCGTTTGGCCTTCTTTTGGTACAAGATGGTGGCATTCCTTGTGAGGCGTTCTCTATTATATTGTCTTTCAATAGTCTGTCACTTTTGAATGACGCAACCATGTGGAATACAGATTCCGCTGCAAATTGTTTCCAAAAAAAAAAAGGAAAGTCTTGTTATTTGTCAGCCTTTGTTGAGTGTACACAATTTGTGAGACGCATCAGTTATTGCTGAAATTGTATAATCAGTGTTGACAAGTATGTAGCCAATGTCACCATCCTGTGTCATATAACATAGATGAGTTTTTAATCCGAAACATTTGGGTGAAGTACTGATCTTTCACTATAGTTAAGGGAAATATATTATAATGCTATATTGCAGGTGGCGTCATGCATGTAACAAGTTGGAGGAATAAAACATCCTACTGCAACATGGTATTGTTCAGTGAGAACATTTGAGAGGCACGGCCTGAAGACTGTACGCCTTGACATTTAATGCTAGGTTGTGCTTTCCTGATTGAGCCTTCTTGGTTTTGATTCATTTCAGTTACAATTACACGTACTGAAAAAATTGCTGACTTTTTTTGTTTCTTGAAGTTAGTCTGGTGACTGAGGTGACCATCCCTTGCAGATATTCTCAGTGCTCCTGCTGACTTGCGATTCTATTGACAAACCTCCACATTTTTTTTGGAAGGATTATTTTCCTTATATTATGTTGGTCTTTACACTCAAATTGAATCCTATATATTCAATCTCGTATGTGATTTGTTTTCTTTGTTGTATCTTTTTTGATTTGTTTTCTCTAAAAGAAAGAACTTGCTACAAGGTTTCAGCAGCTCCCGATTTCCTCTTCTCTTGTTGTTGTAAGCTTTAACAACCACACGCATAATACATCACCTTGATGCTTGTGTCGGCAGTGTAATGTCATAGTAAAATAGTAATATTTGTCGCCTGTCCTCACAAAAGATCCCCCACCTCTCTAAATGTTCTTGATTCCCTGCAGTTCTTTGTCTTGACTGGAGTAGTTTCTTACAGTCTGAACTTCATTATCTCCTCCCACTTCATCTGTAAGATGTACAAGCGTTGGTCAGACAGCCCAAACGTTGAGTTGTCCGCCTTTCTCAAGGCTACTTATATGGATTTACCTCGTATACCTTTAAAATATGAGGACACACCTCTATAACATCAAATGATCTCCAACTGTTGCATTATCTTGAGATGAGTCTGCAACCTCAAACAACCTTGTTGTTATTTTAACGCAGAAATGTGTGCACACTAAGGGCTTTTCAAAACGTTCTTATCTTAGTGAAATATTCCTGTGGCCACTCGAACAATTTAAGGAGACATGCACCAGTTTTTTTCATGACTTGTAATGGATGTAGCTTGCTTATATGATGATTAAAAACAAATCTTGAAAAAGGTGTAGAACCTTTTTCTACCTTGTTGTCAGTCTGGTTTGGTGACATTGCACAGATGCATTTTTTCAATATGCATCAGAGTTAACGCAACTTGTGTCTTTGTTATAGTGTGTTAAACTTGGAAGCCTATCAGAAATGTTGCCATTATTTCGTTGGACTTTATGAGGATTGTTGTCATTGCACTCAACTCACGGTGTCGCTGTACACCAGGCTTAAAAGTATTAAAATTCCTCTATCCTTTGTGGTCTGACGTGCATGTACGCCCACTGACCGGTCTGGATGAACGCCTTGTCACGCTGTGTCACTGATTCTATTCGGGTTGTGGGTAAAGCTGTGTTTTGTGTCGAATCTTCATCGTGGTAGTTACTCATTTTTGACGATGGCTTCGGGAAAGATCTTCCTACAACCCCGTTTCTTCTATTTACGGAGCAGTCGCCATCCCCAGCGCGTATCTCCCTCCTAATTACGCGGATGTTGACGGCACGGGAACTTTACGCAGCACTTACAATTATGACGCCTACCTGACAACAGGTTCTAGGACCAGTGACTTTAAGTTCGTGACGTCTTACAATGACAACACACTGCCTGCTGACCAGACTCTGAGAAAAAGTCCCTCTGATTTTGCCGATGTGTTTGGGGACTTAAATGGTTCTCTTGAGGTAGGGCTGTACTTCACATTACTTGTTCCATTTCTGTTGTCATTTTTCTCTCCTTTGCTCTCCTCTCTCTCTCTTTCTCGCTCGCTCGCTCTCTCTCTCTCTCTCTCTCTCTCTCTCTCTCTCTCTCTCTCTCTCCCCCCCTCTCCCTCTCCCCCTCTCCCTCTCCCTCTCCCCCTCCCTCCTACAACTACTACTCAACAAACACGCACACATGCACACACACTCAAACTCATACAGACACGTTTGCATTGCATTTCACTGTCCTTGGTGCTGAACTGGTGCTTTTGATTCATCGTTTGGTTCTCTAATTTTTGTGTGTTTGAATTTGAATTCATTTGGTTTTCAATTGATAAGTGCTATAAGGCACATTTCAGAATACGTTTTGCATTAGCACTAGTGCAGGAAGTTATTTAGGTCATAATTTGGAAAGTGAGATAGACAACCTACATTTAAAATCGTTATTTGATTCGAATCGAATTCGAATGAAAACGGTACCGCACTGCAAGTGCTGTATATTGTATTCTGTGTTTGTCATGTGTGGTAAAATATATTTAACAAGTTGTAATTATCATCCCAGTCACTTGGTGACGCGCTTTTATAATGTCTGACTCATGGATGCTATGGCGTGTCTCACCTTATCTGTGTCAGTGGAACTGGAGTATTGGGTTAGAGCCGAAGGCTGTATAAGCATGCCTGTCTGTGCAGGCGTGGGTGTGTATTGGGATTGGAGGGGAGGGGTGTGTGTGCGCGAGTGACTTAGTGTAGGCGAGAGAGCGAGAGAGAGAGATGCAGAGAAAGAAGTGGCATTGGTGAAATGGGAATAGTGGAATCCAAGCTGACAGCTTTCCTAATAGAGCATGATTAACTCCCTTGGAGAAGCAGAGAATCGTTGTATTGCAGCATTTTCAGCTCTTTATTTGGATGTAAGGATTTAGCTATGTTGTCGACAGTGCATTTGCTTCTCAACGCCTGTTTGGTAATGGACCAGCGAATACACTTGAAATGGTGGATGCGTTTTTTCCTGTTTTGCCTCCTTTTTGGAATTTCGATTGGGGAAGTCCGTTATGTTATTCCAGAGGAGATGCAACGCGCTTCGGTTATTGGCAACGTTGCGCGGGATCTCGGGCTGAAAGTGGCGGATCTTAACGCTCGTCGAGCCCGGGTTGTGGCGGAAGGAACCGGCCAGCTGTGTGAGCTGGACACTGCGTCGGGCAATCTTTTGATCAGCCAAAGGATAGACCGAGAGGAGCTCTGCGCGCAGGCATCCGGCTGCATACTACAGTATCAACTCCTTCTTGAAGACCCCCTTCAAGCATACAGCTTAGTTCTGGATATCACAGATATAAATGACAACAGCCCAGTTTTTGCTGCACGAGAGATACATCTAGATTTAGTCGAATCCACCGTTTTAGGGAGGCGCTTTCCATTGGAGAGCGCGCATGACCCAGATCTGGGCACCAACTCCGTCCGTGAATATAAACTGAGCCCGAATGGTCACTTTGCACTGGACATGAGTACGCAAATGAACGGCAATGCTTATCCAGAGCTTGTTCTTAAAATGCCCTTGGACCGCGAGGCACAAGCTGAACATGTACTGAAAATCAATGGAATCGACGGGGGTGATCCAGTCAGAGCAGGGACTGCCTCTATTCATGTCCGTGTTTTGGACGCAAATGACAATGTCCCGGTTTTCAGCCAACGAGTTTACAAAGCCTCTGTGCCAGAGAACTCGGCCGTAGGAACGGTCATATTAACACTGAATGCCACGGACTTAGATGACGGTGTCTATGGAGAGATAACCTACTCATTCAGTCACTTGTCAGACTCAATGGCAGGAGTGATTGAAATGAACCCCCTGAGTGGAGAAGTACGGGTGGCAGGTCTTATTGATTACGAAGAGGCAAGCGTGCACGAGTTGGATGTCCAGGCTAAAGATGGCGGTGGTCAGGCCTCTCACTGTAAACTTGTAATTGATGTAATTGATGTGAATGACAACCAACCAGTGATAGAAATAAAGTCCGCCTCTGCTAACGTGGCTGAAGATTCTAATCCGGGAACCATGGTTGCTCTATTAAATATTTACGACCTGGACACTGGAAGTAGTGGGCGCGTCACCTGTACCATGTCAGACAATGTTCCGTTTAAATTAGTGTCAGAGGTGAAAAACTATTACATGTTAGTGACTGACATAAAACTTGACCGAGAACTTCAGCCAGCGTATAACATTACAGTCACAGCCATTGATGCAGGCTCTCCCCCACTCTCCAGTGTAACAGTTCTAACGATTGTAGTTAATGATATCAATGATAATTCTCCGACCTTCACTCAAAGCGACTACAATGTTCACATTTTGGAGAACCAACCCATCGGCACCTTTGTAATGACCGTCAAAGCAGACGATACTGATGATGCATCTAATGCTGAACTACTGTACCAGATATCGAGGGACACAGACTTAGAGGTGTCCTCTTTTCTTACCATCAACTCAGACACAGGGGAGCTATTTACATCGCGTCTCTTTGATTATGAGCAGTCAGCTCACTTCCAAGTTAAGGTGACGGCTCAAGACGGAGGCGACCCGCCGCTCTCCACTACCTGCACCATAAGCGTCTTCATTAAGGACCAGAATGACAATGCACCTGTGGTCCTCTATCCGGTGCAAACAGCCGGGTTCATCGCTGAGGACACGGTGTCATTCGAGGCGCCCAGAGGATACCTGGTCACCAAAGTGGTGGCCGTGGACGCTGACTCTGGCCACAACGCCTGGCTTTCCTACCGAATAATCAAAGCGACGCGACCCAACCTGTTTATGGTTGGTCTGCACACAGGAGAAATCAGAACTGTGCGAGCGTTCATGCAGGGCGATGAACCCAAACAAACTGTTGTCCTTTTGGTAACGGATAATGGCCTGGAATCTCGTTCCGCCACTGCGACAGTGAGCATAGTGATTGGTGATGGCCTGCCGGTTTTAAGCGAACTCTTTGAGTTTGTTGACGACTCACAGGGGAGCGACAATTTAACACTCTATTTGATCATCGCCCTGTCTACCGTTTCCGTTCTGTTTCTCCTTTTTATCAGTGCAGTGTTTTACTTTAAGCTTTGCCGGCGTGGTTATGTTTACCGTTCAACCACCGCCAGTCTCCCCATCTTCCCCACGACCTACTGCCCCCCTAACTTCACAGATTTGAGTCATTGTGGGACCCTCCTGAACGACGATCGGTATGATTCCTTCTTGACCACTGCGTCGTGGAGAGGAGATTTTCGCTTTGGCTCAAACACAGACACTGACACACTTAAGAAAAGGAGTGCCGCCTATCAAAAAAGCACCCTGAGGCGCACCACAGACAGAGCGAGTCTGAATGTCAGGGCAGGTACGCTGCATCCTTGCTATGTGGTCAAGTGAGACTCTGCCACACCAGCGTTGAAATAGGTGGTAAAATGATCTCTGTACAATTCAATCTGCACATCTGTCTATGAGCTCTATCATATATTTTTCAGGGTTTTTCCCAAGATGTGTATGTTTGGGAATATTCATGGTTTATTATGTTTTTAGTTTAAGTAATTAGTAACTGTTATGTAGTTTGGCATATAACCCGACCCCTATCTCCCACAACCTGACTAGCCAATCATCTTAACCTTTTATCCTCTGAAATGTTTTTTTTTTATAAAGGGTATATATTTCAGTAGTATAAAAAGGAGTCATTATTCTGTCTGCAATTGTTTCCGTAGCACATACAAAAAATGTGCATTAGACAGTTGCTTGTGATACCTCTAGCCTGGATGTTTGTGTTTGTCTGCATAATTTATTTATCAGATAGAATGGGCATTATTGCAATACCTTAACAAAAGAACAAACTATAGGACACATGGTATGGTCAGTTTATTTGTCTCATTTCGTACTTTTAAAATGCATGTTTTATGTTGAATTTCTTTCTGAGAGTGACACAGGGAATATAGTCAGAGCTGTCGTTTTGCTTTTTCTGTGGTCAAATAGTCTTTGCTTCTTTTTAGAATTTTTACTTAAAATGATTGCTTTTCACATGAATATTACACACCTATTAAGTTATGTTATGTTCTACAGATGAACACAAGTTGTTGTGTGACAGAGACGTTGAATAGAGACCATGGCACTACGTGGCACGACTGTATGTATTTCATGAAAAATAAAGGAGAAGAGTAGACTGCTCTCTACTGCTTCATGACCTGTGGCACAGAACTCACAAAAAGATAGCCATGCACATAAAAACATTACTTGTCAGATGCAACATTGCTGTTTAACTCGACCTGATAGTACTACATACTATACAAGTCTTGTGCTGTACAACATGTCTTCCTTTTTGTTTGTGAGGCAAGTATCTGCAGCTCATAGATAAATCAAACTCATCTAGACCCCCCCTACTTATCTGCCGCTGCATTAAATGCGGATTCTGTTAATGCAAAGATGTTTTCATTGTTAGCATATTGGTCAAATAGTCTTTGCTTCTTTTTAGAATTTTTACTTAAAATGATTGCTTTTCACATGAATATTACACACCTATTAAGTTATGTTATGTTCTACAGATGAACACAAGTTGTTGTGTGACAGAGACTTTAAATAGAGACCATGGCACTACGTGGCACGACTGTATGTATTTCATGAAAAATAAAGGAGAAGAGTAGACTGCTCTCTACTGCTTCATGACCTGTGGCACAGAACTCACAAAAAGATAGCCATGCACATAAAAACATTACTTGTCAGATGCAACATTGCTGTTTAACTCGATCTGATAGTACTACATACTATACAAGTCTTGTGCTGTACAACATCTTCCTTTTTGTTTGTGAGGCAAGTATCTGCAGCTCATAGATAAATCAAACTCATCTAGACCCCCCCTACTTATCTGCCACTGCATTAAATGCGGATTCTGTTAATGCAAAGATGTTTTCATTGTTAGCATATTTTGCAGTTTTTGATTTTTTCTTTTTGACAATGATACATAAATGTCTCATGAAATTTCTGATTCAATGGTTTTATTTTGGAATATAAAACATTTTACACCATTAGCATAAAAAGTATTATAATGGGTTAACATGTTCTATATCATTTAAGAGGGTGGGTAATTGGTAAAGGATTCTTGAGAGAGTTAAGGTCTTGTATAAAACATAATTCTCCAAAATGCCATTATTATAAAAAATAAAACATAAAACATTGGAATTAGCGGTCTCTGTTTTTGTTTTTCTTTCTTCTTGACTAAATCGTACAAATGCAATAATCTAACAATATATATTTCAATTGATTATTATTGCACATGCACAGGACCTGTGTGCTTCCCACCTTAAGAACATTGTAAATGTACTTGGCTCAGTGATTAGACACTTATTCAACACTCATACAGAGTTGTGGGCCTGTGTATTTCTATTTCACAATGTGTCTTTCTGTGTGTTCCTTGCCTGCTTCTGTCTGACTATGAAACAGAGAAGTGTTGTCACCAAAAGAATGACCATTTGAATTATTGTGTGTTCATTTAGGTATAATTGCTTATCTATTTATGCTCATAATTTCAGCAATGAAAGGAGAAGAAAAAACATGCCATGTTTAACCATTTTTTTTACATTATCTGGGTCATAAGAACACAGTTTTACGCATTGCAGTTCACATAATTTGAAAATGGTGTCAATGTTTTCTTTCGCTAGAAAGCCTGGCACATTGTGTTTCTAATCCCATAAAGCTGCATTTCTTTGTGTATAGGGGCAATAGGTCTCCAAATTATTGTTCTGATTCATGTTCTCACTAAACCAGTTGATCCTCACATATGAATGTTAAAGAATCTGATGAAGTGGTGTGTTTCTTTCAGTATTTATTAGGGTTCGTGCTAACTCTCCTCTTTGTTTTTGTCTTTTCTTTTTTCCCCATGTTGCATTTCCTGAATGGAACTTCAATTTTGATTGAACAGGTAAGCTATTTTTTTTTTCATTTTTCTGTATCATCACACATGCTACACTATTTCTATGACTTAGTTAGTGTTCCAACCTCACTAATACCAAACTCATTTCACATGACCAATATGAAACATGGTTCACCCAGATTGAGTTTTTGTAGTCCCATTCTTTTCACCGTACATTTTCCTCTATATATTTTTCACCACAGAAACGGTGAAAAGTGTCTAACATACACTCATGTTGTGAACGTTTAATAGACACATTTCTTAAAATTGAATGCAATTAAGTCCTCTTGTACCACCGACATTTGCGTTTGTCTTACGATTCTACCCAATGCCTCAACTGAGATGAATATTAATATCTGGCTGCTGCTGTGCAAGTCTTTCCCTAAATAATGCACAATCACGATGTGCAGAGTGTTTTGCTCTGCGACAGCATATGCCAGTACTGTGTGTGTGTGTGTGTGTGTGTCCATAATAGATCTTAATTCCACTGCTCAAAAGTAGGTCACTGGATTTTTCTGTTACATTGGCTCAAGTGAGATGGGATTTATATCCATCTATCTATCCATCTATCCATCCATCCATCCATCCATCCATCCATCCATCCATCTGCTCTTGTGATAATATTGGGGTCCAGAGAGGCTATGCAGATGTTACATGTATTACATTATGTAGTCAAGACTTGAAGTCCACTGTGGTTCATAGATGTCGTTTATTTAAATCACTGTTGGTGGTGCTGTTGCCTAAGGAGACTGTAGTAAAAACATTCGTCGTGTATGCAGAGACGAAGTCCCCACCCGTCTTTGCAGGAAATAGGCGATGACGGAGTGCATATATCTAGCAATCTCTAGTTTAGATAGTTGCGTTTTATATATTTGGCAGACGACCATATTCAATATATGATTTATATTCTGGGCGGCACAATATATCACGCACATCTAAATTGTTTTGGAAGAGATGGATACTCTGAAACGCAAAGGCAACTCATTCGACTGGAGAGTCTCCATTTTGCTACTCTGCGTTGTTGCTGTCGTCAGTGGACAAATTCGATATTCTATTCCGGAGGAGATGAGGAAAGGACTGTTCGTTGGAGACGTCGCGAAAGACCTGGGCTTGGATGTAAAAAGGTTGGTCTCTGGTCGGGCTCGACTTGTTATCGACGAAGATAACCAATATGTCGTGCTGAACCAGAACAAAGGGCATATTCTTGTCAATGAAAGAATTGACAGAGAAAAACTATGCGCCAAGAAATCGCCTTGTAGCTTTAGTCTAGAAATTGTCCTTGAAGACCCCCTTGAGTTGTTCTCCATAACCATCGAAATTCAAGATGTAAACGACCATTCTCCTGCTTTCCCCAAAAAGGAAATTCATTTGGAAATTAGTGAATCGACGCCAAAGGGGACTGTGTTTCTGCTTGATAGCGCAACTGATCCGGACGTAGGAATAAACTCACTGCAAAGTTACTCTCTTAAAGCAAATGTCTATTTTGTTCTAAAACAACACACCCGAACGGATGGTAGTAAATACGCTGAAATGATGCTTCAGAGTGGTCTGGACCGCGAGGAGCAAAGTGAGCATACGCTGATATTAACGGCTGTGGATGGCGGAGAGCCGCAGAGGTCTGGGACAGTGAAGATACACGTTACTATTCTGGACGCGAACGACAACGCACCGGTGTTTACGCAGTCTGTATATAAAGCGGCTGTCTTGGAAAATGCATCGCGAGGAACAGTTATCGCTAGAGTCAGTGCCGTCGATGTGGACCAAGGTTACAATGGCAACGTGACATTTTTTTTCACCCACCTGGAGGAGGATTCCTCTTGTCCCTTTGAAATAAATGCATACACAGGAGAGGTTAAATTAGTTGGTGATATTGATTTCGAAGCTTCACCATATTACGAAATTAACCTGCAAGCCAAAGATCCATGGGGTTTAGTGGGTGCAAGTAAATTGGTTATAGAGATAGCAGATGTGAATGATCACGTTCCAGTTATCACAATGGCGTCATATTCGGGCAAAATTTCAGAAGATTCTTCTCCGGGCACAGTTGTAGCATTGATTAGTGTCCAAGATAAAGATTCCGGTAAAAATGGACAGGTTAATATACAAATAGATGAAAATCTCCCTTTCAAGGTTAAATCGTCCCTTAGAAACTATTATACGTTGGTCACGGAGCAAAAGCTCGACCGAGAAAAGCGTTCCAAGTACAATATAACTCTCACTGCCACAGATGAGGGCTTCCCTGCCTTGTCGAGCACAAAATCAGTTGTTTTAGTCGTAACCGATATGAATGACAACGCTCCGGCTTTCAGTCAAAGTGCTTACAGCACTCAGGTAATGGAGAACAATTCTCCGGGTGTCTCTCTCTTGCAGATAAGTGCAGCTGATCCAGATCAGGGTCAGAACGCCCGCATATCGTATTATCTTAGTGACAGTGAAGTAAATGGAAATCATATTGCCTCATATTTTTCCATTAATACAGAAAGCGGAGTAATTCATGCTTTGCGGTCACTTGACTATGAACAAGTCAAAGAATACAAAATACGAGTTAAAGCGCAAGATGGAGGCTCACCACCACTAATTAGTAACACGACAGTTATAGTGCGTGTCCAGGACCAGAACGACAACCCCCCTCAGGTTCTGTACCCAGTCCAGACCGGTGGCTCTCTGGTGCCTGAAATGGTGCCTCGTTCGGCAGACGTGGGCTATCTGGTCACTAAAGTGGTGGCTGTGGATGTGGACTCTGGACAGAATGCCTGGCTCTCCTATAAAGTGCAGAAGGCCACAGACAGGGCGCTGTTTGAAGTGGGCTTACAGAATGGAGAAATAAGAACTATCCGCCAAGTGACTGATAAAGATCCCGTCTTACAAAAACTGACCGTTATAGTGGAGGACAACGGACAGCCCTCTCGTTCAGCCACAGTCTTTGTGAACGTGGCGGTGGCGGACAGCCTCACTGAAGTGCGCTCGGAGTTCACTGACTTTCCTCACGACAAGGAGTACAATGACAACCTGACTTTTTACCTAGTGTTGGCTCTGGCGGTGGTTTCCTTCCTCTTCATCACGTGTGTGGTGGTCATTATCTCGGTGAAGATCTACAGGTGGAGAGAGTCTCGCACGCTGTATCACTCCAGTCTGCCTGTGATTCCATATTATCCACCACGTTACTCAGACACTTTGGGGACAGGGACTCTCCAACACGTGTACAATTACGAGGTGTGCAGGACGACTGACTCCAGAAAGAGTGACATGAAATACACGCAGCCGATGAGTCAAAGTTTGTTGAGTGTAGATGGCGATGGAACTGAAACTCTGCAACATGGAGAGCAGTCATCAGCAATGTCCACTCTGGTAAGTTTATTCCTGTTATATTGTCATAGCTACTATCCAATCAGCAAAATAACAATTTGGATGATTATACTTGCGGTTGGACAATACAAATTGTTGTTTTGCACAATGCTCTCCATCGTGTTCACATGGCTGGTGATCGGTTGTGCAGCCTTTGCCTCTGTCCATGGTGCTGAAATGTGGCTTTAGGCTGACATGGTCTCGTAGTTGTTCATTTGGTGCATCTGAAGAGTCGCTTGTGTACCTTCTCTACAATTTGTTGACAGGGGCTACCACTGCTAGTACTATTTACCAACTCTCTCTATATATTTGTTTTGTTTTTTTGTTTTTATGTAATAACTTGTTCCTTTTGTCATTCCCCTGCACACATGCAGATGTAGTCATTAGCCATTTATCTTGCCATTTATTTTAATATCCATTTAAACGGCAAACTCGTTATGCTGACTGTCTTGCTTTACAAGTTTCGTAGTTTATCCTCTAAGTGACGCTGTTGCCTGGTAAATCTATTCAACCTTGCATTGTGAGACAGCATCTTTTCCCTCCCCTGCCACTGCCTTTGGCAAGAAGAGCTCATCTGCGTGTCATTCGAACTGAAGACTCGTTGGATACACGGTTGATTAAGACTCCTAACGCTCATCGAAATGAACCTGTAATGTGTACTTTTGAGTTGATTTTTTTCTTCCGCTACCCAGTTTGGTGAATAGTGGCGTTTTCAAAATGGCATTTAAGGATCAACATCGGGACAGAGGAGAAAGATGGCGGTCGTTTGTGAGATCGCGGGGGACACTCTATCTGTTTCTGCTACAGTTTTTTTTTCTTATTCAAACGGAGGCCCAGATCCGATATTCGATCCCAGAGGAATTGAAAAGGGGCTCCCACATCGGTAATGTAGCACAAGACCTCGGTTTGGATTTAAAAAGGCTTCGTACTGGTCGGGCCCGTATCGTGACCGGAGAAAACATCCCGTACACCGAGCTGAAGGCAGACAAAGGGACTTTGGTCGTGAATGAGAGAATAGACCGAGAACAGCTTTGTGGAGACGTGACACCATGTAGCTTTACCTTTGAGATTTTACTGGAAGCCCCCATGGAATTGCATCCTGTGACCATAGAGGTGTTGGACGTCAACGATAACGCTCCCACTTTTCAAAACAGGCATCTGGAATTTGAAATAAGCGAATCAGCCGCACTCGATTCGCGTTTTGTTTTAGAGATTGCTGACGATGCTGATGTGGGGGGGAACGATCTACAGAGTTACATTTTAACTCCCAACAACCACTTTGGTTTGAAACAACATGTTAATCCAGACGGCAGTAAATATGCTGAAATGGTGCTTCAGAAACCCTTAGACAGAGAAGAGCAACCACGCCTGTCTTTGAAACTGTTGGCCGTGGACGGCGGAAATCCACAGAGATCGGGTACAGTAAATATAGACGTGAACATCCTCGATATCAACGACAACGCTCCTGTGTTTAATCAATCGACATATAAGGGCTCTGTGATTGAAAATGCACCAAAAGGTACTTACATTGTCACGGTGAATGCGAGCGACGTAGACAGCGGTTCCAATGGCAGAGTAACGTATTTTTTCTCCAAATCCAAAGCCGGAATCGCTGATTTGTTCGACATAGATGAGACTACCGGAAGAATTTATGTGGCAAAAGAAATCGATTTTGAAAAAGACAAAAAAATTGAGTTCAGAGTTGAAGCCAAAGATCAAGGGGGACTGACAGATTCGAGCAAAGTCGAAATTGAGGTTATTGACGTGAATGATAACGCTCCGATTATAAACGTTATGTCATTCACGAGCTCATTGTCAGAAGACTCCCCTGCTGGGACCACCATTGGCATAGTTAATATTAAAGATGTCGATTCAGGTGAAAATGGGCAAGTAAGGTGCATGATCGAAGGCAGTGTACCTTTTAAAATTAAATCCAACGTGAGGAATTATTATGCAATCATAACTGATGCTGCATTAGATCGTGAGCACCTGTCAGAATGTAACATTACTGTTATTGCCGCGGACGCAGGATCGCCCCCCCTCTCAACTAAAAAAAGATTTTATCTAAAAATCACGGATGTCAATGACAATACCCCGGTATTTTCACGACACTTTTATAGTGCATTCGTTGCAGAGAACAACTCCCCGGGCGTGTCAATACTGTGCGTTAGTGCTAAAGATCCCGATGAAAACCAGAACGCCCGTGTTTCTTATATTTTGGAAGAAGGTGAAATTGGAGGATCGGCAGTGTCTGAGTATATTTCAGTCAATGCGGAAAATGGAGTCATTCATGCGGTTCGCTCATATGATTATGAGCAAATCAAAGAAATGATATTCACTGTAAAAGCTCAGGATGGAGGCTCTCCTCCACTCAGTAGTAACGTGACGGTGAAAATCCAGATCCAGGACCAGAACGACAACCCCCCTCAGGTTCTGTACCCAGTCCAGACCGGTGGCTCTCTGGTGCCTGAAATGGTGCCTCGTTCAGCAGACGTGGGTTATCTGGTCACTAAAGTGGTGGCTGTGGATGTGGACTCTGGACAGAATGCCTGGCTCTCCTATAAAGTGCAGAAGGCCACAGACAGGGCGCTGTTTGAAGTGGGCTTACAGAATGGAGAAATAAGAACTATCCGCCAAGTGACTGATAAAGATCCCGTCTTACAAAAACTGACTGTTATAGTGGAGGACAA
>JAFBJU010004670.1:0-27446 GCA_016785305.1 Colistium nudipinnis | reverse complement strand
GAGAGAGAGAGAGAGAGAGAGAGTGAGAGAGAGAGAGAGAAAGAGAGAGAGACTTTCCAACTCCGAGCCTCACGCAGGAATGTCAGGGAGGGGAGACGGGAGGAAAAAGTTCTCCTGGCCAATCGGAGCGCTTTGAATAATTAAAGTGATCGGCTTAATTAGCTCAATTACGTTAATTTGACCACGGAACACGGCCATATGGTGAAAGGAAACAAAAGAGGGGGGAACTAATTAAAAGTAAAATAATGAGGATTTTAATTAACTGGCTCCCCAGACAGCGGAGCACAGGGATCAGGAGCCTGCTACCATAATTAAAGTGCTGTAACGCTGGCAACATCTCTCCTCTCTTTCTTATATCTGTGAGGGCTCTATCCATCTAATTAAATCTGTAAATAAATTAGCAACATCGAGAGTTCCTGCTTGACTTAACACCGCCTGCACCCCCCCACACACACACCAGCACCCCCCTCCTTCCCAATAACACGCTCACCTTACTTTCAGCACACGGCACCACCCATATGTAAAAAAAGGTTGAGCTGTGGTCTATCATTGGCAGAGTGTGTGTGTGGGTGTGTGTGTGTGTGTGTGTGTGTGTGTGTGAGCGGATGCGTGTGTGTGTGCGTGTGTGTGTGCGTTCGTGCGTGCGTGTGTGTTCACGGGCCGATTCAGATTTGGTGACGGAGCTCTGTATGTGCTGGGAAACACGGGCTGACAAGGATCACACCAGGCGGAGGTGGAGGTAGACATGTGTGCGCGTGCGCACACATGTTAAGGCCACGCGCGTTCAATGACGCGACATCTGCGTCGTCCCTGATGTACCTCAGTGTCTTTCCGCTTCTTCTCCTCCCTCACACCTTCTCTCCTGCTCTTTCAGACCCCCCCCCCCCCCCCCCCCCCCCCCCCCCCCCCCCCCCCCCCCCCCCCCCCCCACCCCCCCACCCCCCCCGAATACCGCCCCCCCCCCACCTCCCCTCCACCCCCACCGCCGTGGAAGCTGGAGTTTTTCATTAAAAAAACACACACTCAGATTGACAAGAGACTTATTTGCATATTAAATTAACAAGCACTTAAGAGTTGGGGAAACGAACTGTTCCGCCGCCCGATCGGCTGTCACTGTCGGACACGCTTGAGGGATGGTGTGTGTGGGAGAGAGAGAGAGAGAGAGAGAGAGACAGATAAACGTTTGCCTGGGTTCGCAATGACGCGTCGCTTTGACGATTGCTTACATCCCCATCACTCACTGACCTGATGATGGAGGGGAATCACACAGCCGATCGGTTACACACTGGTGCACCCAAAAGACCACGCTACACGGGGCACACACGCGGCCGGGCGCGCGGGGAGTGTTTTCCGTCCGTCGTCTGAGGTAAATAAATCCACCATTTTGTTTTGGTCATCTGTGGGTCACAAAAGCTAAACTCCTCCTCCGAACACCTGGGCCCAGATCGGCAAAGACAAATTCACAAGGGTTCGGATCCCAGAAAAAAAAAAAAAAAAAAAAAAGGCTTCACGTGTAGTTGCTCGAACAACACTGACATGACCACGTCGCCGAGGCCTGAGGACAACAGTTGCCTACCATTACTGCCACACCAGCTCCTGAGGACAACATCAGGCTCTTCCGCCGGTAATGGTTCCACCATGTTCCAAATTTGGGGTTTGGTGAAAGTGAACAGACTGGCGCCAAAAACGCGCCATCATCAGATGGTCCATATTTCATGAATATAAGTCATTATTAAAAGTCAGCCAAAGTCAACTTCGCTGTCAAAAATCACTGCGGGTGCAATAGTGCAACGTTTCTGCGCCGTCCCGGTTAAAAATATGACATTTATAAGTATATTTACATATATATACTTTAAAACACACATATAGATACTAAAAAGTAAATCTATATGATACACGATTTATAAAAGCATATAAAAGGCTGCAGAATACTATATATATATATATACAGTATATATATATAAAATAGTAGCAGCCTGGGTCTCGCCGATGCTATTGATTTTTTTAAGTTCATTTCATAAAAACATCAGGATTTTCTGATTCTCTCAACCCGAGCCGTCAAAAATGGACTTGGTGGAAAAAAAAATATCACTCTCCGTTTGAGGAAAACTTGGTTTTTTGACGGAAACGACAGAAATCCTGAGTCACTTCCTGCAAATCACTGCAGAAACTTTTAGCAAAACTAATCTCTAATCTGTTTTTGAGTTTGACTGATTGCTGCGATCTCCGCGGCTGTCATTTTATCATGTGTGCATTTTATTACTGTTCTTTATCTCAGGTTTTTTTTTTTTCTTTTTATCATTATCGCTTTTTCATTTTTTGGTTTATTGCTTTTGCTCGCGTGGAATTCTGTCTCAACACAAGCTTCATAAATATCTCGAGCACAATTCCAAATCCAGAAATGGATTTCAAACGCAGTTACATTACATTAAACATGTCATTTCGTTTTTTTTTGCTTTAGTTACCTTCTGGAAAATTATTTGTTCTCACGTCTGACGTACAACAAACCCCCAAAACAAATATAATCCTATAAAAAAACCACAAGGGGAAGGTGAGCCACCGAATTTAAAAATCAGATCGTATATAATACATATATATAATGAAGACGTAGGAGTTTTCAGTATTTTCAGTCACTGCAGAGGAAGGAGCCTTAAACGTCCTGACCTCATTTGAACGCATCAGTTTAAAATCAGCGGAGGCCTGATGGAAACTGCCAGTGCGTCGTCCTCCAGGTTCTTTTTTATTTATTTATTTTTTTTAAATCTATATATTTTTTGGTTTCCAGGCGGAGTCGCCGTCTGGCCCGGCAGCATCACCTTCATCATTAGAGGAGGAACCGCCAAACTGTTGTCAGATGAGCGTCTGGAGGGGGGGGGGGGGGGGGGCCGGCGGTGGGGGGGGGGGGGGGGGGGGGGGGGGGGGGGGGTCCAGCTCCCCTGCTTGTCCTGAGACAGCTTTTACGACAGGAGAGCTGGGCAAGGCCAGGCCCTCGCCAGCCCCCCAGTCCACCGAACCAGGTGGAACACACGTGCGTTCATTAGCGCCCTTTAATGAGGAGCAGATGCAACAATGCCGCCTCTCACACACACGCACGCACACAAAGAGCTGTGCATGAAAAAACACACACACACACACACACACACACACACAATACTCCGGCTAAGGCCACGGATGTTAGAAATGTAAATGTGCAGATACAGATTTTCTCACATTTGAAACAAATGGATCCTCACACATGAATATGCATCACTGAATGTGTGCGTGTGCTCCCACACACACACACACTCACACAGGCCCATTCATTCAGTCCTATTAGGGGGGTGCTGGTGGGGGGGGGGGCGCTTCTCTCACAGCTCAGACGCCTGGGCCTCATTTGTCCAATTTAGATGAATGACTGAAATCATATATCATTCCCCCTCCGTGTCAGACTATTTTTATCTGGGAGGAAGTGGGAGAAAAAAAAAAAAGGTCCGGTTGCTGGATTCGCGTTGAACTTCTCCCGTTTCAATTCTCATCACTGGCCGCAACAAGCAACAAGGGGGGCGCAGGCGCAGGAACAGACCTGCCGACGGGCTCATTGGCCGTGGCTGTTATCACTTAATGTCAGAGCAGCCTCTTTAAGCCCGGGGGCTAAATTCACCGAATCCCATTCTGCTAAACGTCCATGCTTTACATATAAGCCAATATATATATATATATATATATATATGAATAATATTATGGGATGTTATCGTAGAACCAGGAGCCACGTCAACAGGTAGAAAGCTCGTTCAAGCAAACTTTTTCCAGACGACGCAAAACAAAATCCTTCTTCAATCCATCAGAAATCTAGGGGGGGGGGGGGGGGCTTCCTGTACTTAAATATCTAGCGATGAATTATGAGACAAATATATATATCAACGAGGGCGCCATCTGATGAATTTCATAACCTACCACCCGTTTGTCACTGGGGACTAATTCTTTCCCAAGCAGGAAAACACTTTTCAGAAAATGTTTTTCCCAAGGACAACATTCCCGAAAATAGAGAAGAGAGGAAGACGGCCAGTTTTGAAAAAATATATTATTACTCGTCACAGAATTTATTCTAAATAATAAACACATATTCATAAAAATCAACTGGAACTCAATAAAGTGTCATTCATCTCCCTCTATATTTACCACACACACACACACACACACACACACACACACACACACACACACACACACACACACACACACACACACACACACACACACACACACACACACCTTACGTAAGACAGAAGTGGACCCACTTGTCCACCCAACACTGATAAAGGCTCCAGGGCTGCAGGCATGTTGCCCTTTGTGAAATAAATATCACTTAAAAAGCGTCCTTCTGTTCACGTGCTTGACCTCCTTCTATTCCATTGATAACACACTGGATGATAAACGACACACTCTACACACACACAGACACACACACACACACACACACACACACACACACACACAACCTGAAAGCACTGTGCCACGCACAATCCTGAAGAGCCCAGTGCAAGCGGAGCAATACGCTTAAAATGTCACAAGTGTGTGCGTGTGCGTGTGTGTGTGTGTGTGCGTGTGTGTGCGTGTGCGTGTGCGTGTGCGTGTGCGTGTGTGTGTGCACGTGTGTGCCCTTTCAGACAGAGATATCAGGGTGAGAGGTGTTGGGAGCCGATTCACAGAGACCCTTCCTCCTCACCCTGGCCGCGGTGGATGGGGGCTTTTCCCAGAATCCACCAGGAACAGACAAACAATGGGGCCAAGATGCTGCGACGCAGGTTCAGGGTTCGAGTCCCCGTGGCCCCGCCCCATGCGCTCGGTGCCCGGCTCCGATAAGCGCCGCCGCTCCTGCCCTTCACGGGGAGAGGCTCCCCTGGTTTTGTAAATGCCAGCGCTGGGCCGAAGGGGCGAAGGAAGCCTCACCTCCGCGAAACCGCGGGGCGCCCGCGCTCCTTATCAGCCCCCGTACACCTGCACAGCCACGACAAAAGGAGGCCACAGTGTGGCGTGTGTGTGTGTGTGTGGTGGGAGGACACACACACATACAGAGACCATGCTAAGTTGAACTGTGAGAAAGATCGGGCCTGGGATTCTATTCCCCCCCCCCCCACACACACACACACACACACACAAGAACAACAAAAAAAACACAGCCCCGACAGTTGGAGGTTTGTTGTGCGTTTGTGCGTCTACACTAAACTTGCAAAAAGGTTGCTGCCAGACAAAAGACGCCTGCACCCTCGTCTGTTTGCTCGTGACCTCACCAGGGGAAGGACGGCAGGGTCAAGGCTCCATTTCTGGGACTCGAGGTGAAAAGTGTGCGTTGTGTAGTCGTCATCGTCGGTGTTGTTGTTGTTGTGGTGTGTCGGGCCCGTACGGCTGGCTGCAGCCACGGCCTGTGCAACCGCTCTGCTGCCTCCAGGAGGTTAACTTGATCTATTTTAGATTTTAAGTGGGCTGCTAAATGCCTCTCTGCATCTGCGTGTGTGTGTGTGTGTGTGCGCGTGCGTAGCTACACACTTGGGTGTGTGTTTTCTATAATTGCGTAAGCCAATGAGAAACTGATAAGCCCAGTGGAGCCAGACAGCAGACACTCAAAGATGTCTGCAGTGATAATGAAGGAGAGTCTAGTAAAGCAACCTTTTTCCTCCAAGCGCGGCGTCCACAGTCCAAGGTGCGTAAATCAACATTCCTTCCAAAGCCAAGCAGGTAAACAGACTCACAACATCAACGACGACAACAACCCAAAAAACACTCACAACTGCTCGCATGTCTGCTGCGATATTATCTGCACACATTTTGTTTTAATAAACCGTCCGCACGCCGGAGCTGCAGACTACAGACGGCGGCATGGGGGGGGTTTATCTCTCCTTCCTCCTCCAGTTTAATGCAGAATCCCCCCCCCCCCACACACACACACACACACACACGCACCAAGGCAAAAACGCGCACACACTGGGAAGAGGAAATCCAAACATGCAAACGGCCGCCGAGCGGCGGCGAGATGAAAGAGCTGGAGGCCCGGCGTTGAAGGAAGCTGGGGGGGTTTATCCCTCCCCCCCCCCCCAGTTTAATGCAGAATCCCCCCCCCCCCCCCCCCACACACACACACACACACACACGCACCAAGGCAAAAACGCGCACACACTGGGAAGAGGAAATCCAAACATGCAAACGTCCGCCGAGCGGCGGCGAGATGAAAGAGCTGGAGGCCCGGCGTTGAAGGAAGCTTATCTGAGAGGTCAACGGGCTTAGTGCGGTTGTGGAAATGAAGCCTGTGCGGCCTTGGAGGGAAAAGAAAAAAAAAGAAAAAAATGGAGGTTAAAAGCTAATTGATTTCATGTTGTCAGAGTGCATGATTCGAGGTTCGTTTTTAACACAAGGACAACCCCCCTCCCCCTCCCCCTCCCCCCTCCCCCTCCTCCTCCTGTCTGTGTTTTTTGAACTTGGAGATGAAGCCATCTGCACGGCGCTCTCTCTGGAGACGCCCGCGCTCCCTCTCCTCCGTTTTCTGCTCCCGCGGTAATGTGGAAAATTGCCCCGTGTCTTTCCGCTCTAGTTGGGATTGGCAGCCTTGATAAGCATGGCAGGGACAATTAGAGGTAGGAGGGTTTTCTTTGACTTCATGGAGAAGGCGACGTTCGAACGGCCATTGGAGGCCGGCGCCCCCCCTACGAGCATCCCTCGTTAGAGAGAGAAAACGCCCCCCACGTTTTCATCTGGTGACGCCATTGGAGGTCGACGCCCCCGCCCCCCGTACGACCATCCGTCATTAGAGAGAAAACGCCCCCCACGTTAGACGGGAAAGTCCAGAGACAGAACCTTCAGAACCAGCTCAGACCAAAAGGTGCGAGAGCAACTGCTTTCCGGTTTTCATCTGATGACGCCGGGATTGGCAGCCTTGATAAGCATGGCAGGGACAATTAGAGGTAGGAGGGTTTTCTTTGACTTCATGGAGAAGGCGACGTTCGAACGGCCATTGGAGGCCGGCGCCCCCCCTACGAGCATCCCTCATTAGAGAGAGAAAACGCCCCCCCCCCGCGCCCAGTATACAGGAAAGTCCAGTGACAGAACCTTCAGAACCAGAACCAGCTCAGACTAAAAGGTGGGAGAGCAACTGCTTTCCGGTTTTCCATCTCGTAAATAGAAATCCTTTTTTTTTTTTCCCCCTTCGCCAAGTCTTTGTTTGGATGTGCATGATGAGCCTGTCATTATCTCAGCAGGCCTCCAACCGAACACCGTTTCTCCTTCGCCATGGCATTTTACCTCCTTTACTCTCCCAGAGATGGAGAGGAATGAGGGAAATCTCTGGCTGTGCTGCGGTTCCCTCGGCTAATTACCGTTAAAAGGTCTGATCTGACTCGGAGGGCTGCAGGACGGAGAGATGTGAAGGTGTGGAAGGCGGCTGGGGCGGGGGGAGGGGGGGGGGCGTTGTTTACGAGAACGGTGAAGTGGACCATCACAGAGGGAGTCAAGCAAAGGCCAAGAAAGTGATGGAGGCAACGATTAGAGGAGAGGTGGGACCAAAGAAGAAGGGGGGGTGCTAACATTCCTGTGTAGGACTCCATCCACACACAACGCCCCCCCCACCCCTTTTTATTTTTTTTTCCCCAGTAACAGGACACCCTTGTCTCCACGGCGAGGGCGTCACATGAGAAAGAGCCCACAGCCAGTTGGAAGCCACCATGCGGCTTTTTGTTATCGCTGAAGTTGACGAATATTCTCATCCTCCCCCCTCCCTAAAAACAAAAACCCAGTTGCGACTCAGCCACCATTCGTTCCCCTCCTCGGGACCAGGCCTCCAAATTTTCAGGGGGGGGGGGGGGTCAAACAGACATAAAAAAAAACCCAAAAAAACGACATTTTTGGGGGTTTTATCCTGAGCTGGGATAAGAGCCGTAATAATAGCGTGGCTAGGTGAGTCGGTGGCGCTCCGCTCACAGCACACTGCTAATTGGCCATAAATGAGCCCATCTGGTTTGATTTGCTGTCAGCTCCCTCCCCAGCTAAGCCTCGCCTCAGCTCAGCCCACGGCCTCCATATCACCCAGGACCACCTAAGCCGAGGCCTCATAACACGGGAAAGCTAGACTTCACCTCTCTCTCTCTCTCTCTCTCTCTCTCTCTCTCTCTCTCTCTATACACATCTGACCGGTGTGCAGATGTGTGCTCGCTCTCTCTCTCTCTCTCTCTCTCTCTCTCTCTCTCTCTCTCTCTCTCCACACCAGCATGTAAAAAAAACAAAAAAAAGCAAACAAGAAGTAGCTTATTTTGAAGCTTTCCTTTTTAATGGCTGCATTAAAAAACCCAAAAAAACGACATTTTTGGGGGTTTTATCCTGAGCTGGGATAAGAGCCGTAATAATAGCGTGGCTAGGTGAGTCGGTGGCGCTCCGCTCACAGCACACTGCTAATTGGCCATAAATGAGCCCATCTGGTTTGATTTGCTGTCAGCTCCCTCCCCAGCTAAGCCTCGCCTCAGCTCAGCCCACGGCCTCCATATCACCCAGGACCACCTAAGCCGAGGCCTCATAACACGGGAAAGCTAGACTTCACCTCTCTCTCTCCACACCAGCATGTAAAAAAAAAACAAAAAAAGCAAACAAGAAGTAGCTTATTTTGAAGCTTTCCTTTTTAATGGCTGCATTTTAAAAAATAAAGCCTGGGCTCAGGCCTTGGTTTGATTCGTGTCTAAGATTAGAGGGGAAATTAAACAGTGAGGTGAAACCTCAGACGCAGCCCGAGGACATACAAAATGCAGTCAGGGAGGTTTTGAACTTTTCCCAGAATGCAACAGAAAATATAAAGTATAAATGCCCCGACAGGAGCTGAAAACCACGAACAATAGATTGGAAAATAAGAGCATTGACCTTATTCATATAAATCATAAAATACATCATCATCAATCATGCAGATAGTTTCAATTTCAACCATCTGTCTCAGAAAAATAAAATAAAATAGCATCATGAGTGCAAAATGAACCTTACATGAAATGTGATTGTTGGGATTCTTATGTGTAATATCTACACGATAATTCCTGCATTTTAATCATAAAATAGAATCTACAGCGTACACCTACACAATGTGTCCGATTTTTTCGAGGAGGCAGCAACTCCAAGATAAATAATAAATGAAGCAGCGATTTAAAAAAAAATGACGCATTTTTCCACCAATCAACTGTAACTCACGCATCCCACCACAACAGCCGCAAAGTTACACTCCCCAAAGTCACACAAACTCCATTAACCTTTGCTTAGTTTAAACTCAAACAGTGGCGGATTTGCCTGGTTCCACTCTGTGGGGTCCAGGCCTATTGGCACCTCTCCCCCCCCCACCCACCCACCCACCTTTCGCCTCAGACCCGTCCCAGCACATCCTGTTTGCACAGCTTGCCCAGGCCGACGCGCTCCTATTCCAATACAGTAGGTTACCTCAAAGCAGAGCAAACCTATCCCATAATCAGATACCGGGGGAAGAAGCTTTACAGAAGGATCTGGAGTGGCTTTAAGGTTCCTGGATGTATGATATGTAAACCGAGTGGGTGGTCAGCGCAGGACTCAGGACTCAGGACCTGGGGTGGACACAGGACTTTGTTATTTTATCAGCGCTGAAAGGATTTATTTGGTTTCTATTGATATCGGTCTGTTGAGCATGGCCAGATTGACTTGCTCCTGGGCCCCGGGGCTGGAATGACCCCCATTAACCTCCAGTCCCTCCCCGTTTCTGAGCACTTCTGTCCAGTTTTCTGATTCTTTTTTTTTTTTTCTATCCGACTCATGCTTTCTAAAAACAAATAAACTGTCTCCTTATTTTTTTTCATTTTCTCTTTTTCCTAAAAAAAATCTCATCCTAACCTCAAGCTGTGAGATTGCATTCAACGGTTGGAGCCGCATTGCAGATGACATCAATTTAATAGAGAGCAAAATAAAAACTTACATGGTGCAGCAGTCCAGGATGAAGAGCAGGAAATCCACAATAAACTAGAAAAAAACAAAAACGCAACAGATGATTACAGACTAAAGAGAGATGAGGACTTTATAGAGACGCACAAGGTAAAGAGACACAGGTGCAAACAATCAGGTGGACAGGTGGAGACAATCACAATGGCAGGAAACACACAAAGGCAGGAAGTCAAGGTAAACATCCAAATAAAACAGGAAGTGACGCGACAGCACCAGACATGAGTGATGGTGGCTTGAAACATAATTAAAGCCCAAAACTATGACCCAAGCTCCAGGCCAGATACTGAAATCACGTAGTCCATAAGATCTACTTCCTGCTTGTGTTTTAAATTATTATTATTTCTTCTGTTCACAATAAATTAAATTTTTTAGATTTGTCTGCCTCTTATAAATCTCTCCTGAACAGATTTTGAGCTAAACCAACATTTTAGAAAAAACATTTCACCCCTTTGATAACAATTTCTCGGACTTGTATAATTCTAACGCCTCTGAATCCATAATAATATAACGTTATGTCTGTCGTTAATGTTGTGTTTGAATAAACCAAAAAAAGCCCAGAGTTTGATTTGGTAACCATCTTGTAGATATTTGTGGAGGCATCTCTATCAGGATTGAGTCCAGGATGCAATCTGGACCTCCGAGTTGGAGTAAGGTTAAAAAAAAAACGAACAAAAAAAAACCTGGTCCAGGTGAGTGAGATAAGTGGGACAGCTGTGAAAATGGGAAAATGGGGAGAGAGAGAGAGAGAGAGAGAGAAAAAAAAGCAATTTCACTCCCATTCATTGTTGGCTAATAGCCGTGGTGTTGTGGAATGTTGCCACTAATGCCTCGCTCGCAGGTGAGTGAGTGACAAAAATAGACTTTTAATCTCATTATCTCCCAAACTATGCAGGAGGAGAGAGAGAGGGAAAACAGGGCAGTGTGTGACTGTTCATACATTGTGTGTGCTTCAGAGAAGAGAGAGAGGGAGGGGATGGGTGGGGGGGGGCGAGCTGTACAGATATGCACCCAGCCCCCCCCCCCCGCGCCGGTCGTGCTCTAATTGAGACGAGGCTTGTGTTACATAAACACGGGGTACACCTCAAGTTGAAAATTAAATATTAGGAGAGCAGCTATTTGAGAGTGATGTCTATTCCCGGTGGGCGAAGCGCTCCGGTGTCGGAGGGGGGCGCCGGTTGAAGAGGTTATTGGGATGGAGAGCGGAGCCTGGCCTCTCCTTCGCAAAGCATGAGCTCTGAATCTCTATTTCTGTACGCTGCAGTTGGATCACGATTGTGGCCCATCTCAATCGGCTGCTAGACGTAATCCACCTCCTTGTTATTTCCCTTTTTTCCCCCCACTTTGACTCCATGTTTGGTGCTAAGCGCTCATTGCTGACATTTTTTTCTTTTTTTCGCTCAGCACATCCCAGGGATCAGTCGACGTTTCGTGTCTCTTCCCCTTGATTTTTTGAAGTCTGACTTTGTGTTAGTAGGCAAGCGTTTTTTTTTTTTTATGCCGTAGCTTCTGCTCAATGTTTCATCTGCGAAAGTTGGAGAGTCTGACTTCCTGTGATGGGCAAGTCACATATCCAATAATAAAACAAACGCCATTAAATCAAAACCGGATCAATTCCACCCGGCCAGATATTAATAAACACACATTGTGACCACAGAGTGATGGGATTGCCGCCATAATCGCACAACCTATAGGGGCCGATGGGGGGACAAAAAACTCAAATCTCAGCTGCCACTGAGACAAAGTGCCTCACATTGATCATCAGCACTGAGCCCACATGATTTATTAGAGGATCACTGTGTGAGCAGACCATACATTATCTAGGGGAACAATTAGCTCTGATGCTCATTGGGGGGGAAAAAAAAAATTCCATTCAAACCAATTGATTTTGTGAATTTGTGAAACAAAATTCATCAGGCATTTGTAAAAGTCGAGCAGCTTTGGTTGGAGATGGCCACCTGCCTCCATTGATCAGCTTCACATGAGGAAAGAAAAGAAAAAAAAAAAATGCTCTTCTGCATCCATCGGCAGAACAAAATAATACAACTCAACAATCGCTGCCTCCTCCCGCGGAGCTTCAATCTCCAAAAAGGCGCAAAACCGCATCGCAGAGGGTAAATGGGGAGCTTTTGAGAGTGGGGTTGAAATCGATAAAAGCCATCAAACACCTGAGGGGTCCCCCCCAATTTTCCCACAAACCACCCCACCCGGGGGGTGGAGACAATGGCCGAGCATCAATACCTGCAATTGGGAGAAGGTGGGGCAAAGGAGACAGTGAGAGAAGCGCACAAGTGGGTCACCACGCCTCCGTACAACAAATGGGTGCATCAATGCGTTGGCAGTGGGAGACGGAGGACGCGGGACGGGGGGACGGGGACGGGGGCCATGTTTGGGTGTAGGAGAAAAAAGACCTCCACACCCCTTCTCTATCCACAGGTATTGATGGAGACACAGGGGGAGATAGGTGTTTCCCATTACCCTCAAATTCAGAGCAATTTCCTCCTCTTTCTGCCCCCCACCCCCCACCCCCACAGAGAGGCTGATGGGAGTCCTGAACAAAGAGGGCGTGGAGATTGCGATTGTTTGACTGCAGGTTTGACGGGGAGGAGCAGGAGGAGGTCTGGTTTTTTCATCCGTCTGCCTGGTTCAACCTTTCTCTGTCACCTTGCAGCTTTTTATTGGAGCCTTCTTTTTTTTCTTTTTCTTTTTTTTTTTCCTTTTTGCAACGGGTAGGAACTTCAAAGTGCATTTCAACTTCTGTGTAGATGTTGATAAGCCACTTCCTGAGAGCGAGAGAGATACTCTTGTGTTGCCTAGAGATAACAGGCAGAACACGCACACACACACACACACACACACGGTGCATTGTTCCATTCAGCAGGAACAAGACCCGTTTCTGTTTCTGTTCTGCAAAGTGGTTTAAATTTGCTCCGGAGCGATGTGCGCTTCACGTCACTGATCATTGTCGGCGTTAGAGGAAAAAAAAACAACTCTGCAACTCTTCTCCATTTGTGAGTCAAAGAGAGGGGAGGCTTTGTGAGGCTTTGGATTAAATTGCAGCAGATACTTTGCGTTTTGTTGGGTGGTGTCCTGGAGCAGGTACGCACTGACAAAAAAACACCTCAGCGGGGATACAAAAATACAGAAATGGAACGATTCTGCTCATTAGAGGATGGGGGGGCGGGTGAACCCTGATAACAGAATCCACCCTTATCAACCCTGGTTGTTTTTTTTTGTTGGGGGAAACTCTTATCCCCCGGATCCAAGGTTAAAGCTGTGCCGCTGAATTACTGTTGATAGTACACCAATTTCCTTTTTCTTTTTTTTTCCTCGGGTAAATTTGAATTAGGCATAGAGAAAAAAATTGGAGGCGAGGATCAAAAGCCCAAAAAATGTAAATAAAGCAAACACGTATACAACTCAGGACTCCGCAGCCAGCTGAGGCTTAGAAAAAAATAATCCGGTTCACTGCTGCGTTTTGGATTCATTGAAAATATGTTGAGGAATTTTCTGGAGCACACCAATTATTCCAATTTGATTCATCTGCGATTATTTTTCCATTTTTGAATTGGTATATATTTCAAAAAAAATACTTCAAATTATTACAATTTTAAAAATTCTGTCTTAAATCCAAATTCCAGAAAATAACTTACTCCAACGTACTCTCTGACACCATAATGACATTAATACTTCGGTTTAATCCCATTTCTTATTGCACACAACCATAGTTGCTGATGACAATAATCCGGTTCACTGCTGCGTTTTGGATTCATTGAAAATATGTTGAGGAATTTTCTGGAGCACACCAATTATTCCAATTTGATTCATCTGCGATTATTTTTCCATTTTTGAATTGGTATATATTTCAAAAAAAATACTTCAAATTATTACAATTTTAAAAATTCTGTCTTAAATCCAAATTCCAGAAAATAACTTACTCCAACGTACTCTCTAAAAGATTCATGAGTATTTTTTTTTTTAAGAATTTGTGTTTAAAAGGGATTCAAACTTATAATAGTTTTAAATGTGTGTCCGTCCCACGATAAAAGTGAAGGTATCACATCTTTGACCTCAGGCCCCACAGAGGTCAAATTATTTTTAAAGATTAGAATTTTTTTAATCTGACACCATAATGACATTAATACTTCGGTTTAATCCCATTTCTTATTGCACACAACCATAGTTGCTGATGACATTCTCACCAGCAGCCTCAGCACCATGTGTTCCGTGTTCATTAACTCAGTGTCACCTTCCTTAACATCCCCGACAAACATTACATCAGCACGCTGGGGTCGCCACATCGGGCGCTTGGGTTACATCCCTTCATCCACATGAAGTCAGACAATTGCTCCGGCGGAGCCACGCAGCAACACTGAACAAGTGAACGCGCATGAGGATCCTCTCAGGAGGAGACAGGAAGTCGCCCCCCCCCCGAGGAAACAGGAAGCCCCCCCCCCCCCCCCCCGTATGCAGACGTTGCCACATGAACATATGAGAGGCCTGATAGTGGCCTCTATCAACCATGTCACTTCCCCTGTTGTATGGCTCAGCACTGAGGAACAACTAGGTGGCCATTTTACACACTCGCCCTGATAGTGAGCCACATCTGAACTCTTGGGTTTTTGTGTGTGTGTGTGTGTGTGTGTGTGTGTGTGTGTGTGAAGGGGGGTAGGTTAGAGCTCTTTCTGGATGGTTGGCCTTATCTCCCCTCCCATGCACATTCACAATGTATGCCGCGCCAGATGGCCAGGGCACGCAGAGCCACTAATGGCACCACTTGATCATGTCTTTGCTCTGCAATAAATCAGTATATTAACCACGGACATAAACTCGCGGGTTCGAGTGAAGCCCCCCGCCCCCGTCCCCCCCGACTGGTGACGCATGAGCCAATTCATAAAATAAAAGTGACTCTATCAGGGACGAGGTGAGTCCACACAGAAGGGCCCCTAACAGGCCTGATCCATAAATTACATGCATTCACTTGAATGTGATTAGAATGGCTCGTCATGCCTGCATTTACATATGTTGTGTTTTTAGGGCGTGTATAGAAATATAGATAACAGCCAAACATGTGTGAAGAGTTAATTGTGCTGCACATGTGACTTAAATGCTTGCCACATCTCAAAACGCACCCCCCCCCCTCCTCCTCCTCCTCAAAACACACCCATACACAAAAACACACACACACAATGTTACAGGAGGTGTTGTGTGAATTGTAATACATTACTGCTCCCGTGTGGTGAAGTCTGAATGCACTCGCTGGCATGTGATGGTATGTCTGCCCGATCTTGAAGAGAGAAAAACACAAAGTGAATGAAAAATGTCACGTTACACTGACTTGACACAAAACAAGAATTAGGATCTACAGATATGAAATGTACCTGTTACGTGCTCAGGGGTCCAGGAAACGACCTATAAATGAAAAAGGATTATAATTATGATCATAATAAGGACACTTTTCATGTTAAAATGAAATACACTAACATGCAAAGTAACCACTTCATACATGTTGTCAAACAAATTTGGAGTTCTATGCACCAAAAAGGAAAAGTACACACAAGTACTTCAAAACCTCACAGTACACACAAACGTACACTCTGGGAAGTTAACCTGTTCCCCCCGGGGGGCTTTTTTTAGCCTGGCTGCTTGTGTTGGAATGGGGATGTGTGTGAGTAACAGCTATGATTGTGCGTTTGAGGTTGGAGACCAGTGTCAGTTTCCAACAAGAGTTCTAAATTTAGCCGGCCAGGGGACTGAGTGACCCACTCTGACGGAGACACACACACACACACAGAGACACACTTCTCTTGTCACCTGCTGGCTCTTCACTTTGCATTAGTGTGTGTGTTGGGACCACTGGGGACGAGGTGAGTCGTGACACTGCGGCTCGTCCGTTTACACCCCTCGTGTGTGTAATAATGTGTTTTTTTTTTACAGTTTATATTTCAGTCTCCTCTGAGGAGAGACATGGAGCCGTCAGCTGTGTGTCTGATGACCCCACCGCAGCTCGGGGATTAGAAGGCCCGACCATGTGTCAGTCGGTGGAGCCGGAGGCCAAACTGGGCCTGGACAGTCCCGACCCTCTGGTGAGAGAAGCCTTCCTCATGGCCCACGACTACATCGACTACGTCACCACGGGGGGCGCCGAGGGCACCATGGGCCCCGGCCCCACGCGCTGCACCGCGGCCCTGCGCCACGCCGGCGACGAGCTCCTCACCCGCTTCCCCATCTTCTTCCGGCGCTGGCCCCGCGTTTTCCAGGACGTGACGGAGAGCACGGCCTGCCCCACGCTCCTGAGCATCCTGGACGAGCACTTCTTCCCCCCCGCCCCCGGGGGGCGCCGCAGGGAGCTGGCGTGGAGCGCCGTGCTGTCGGTGTACGTGCTGGCCGGGCAGATGGCGCTGCATTGCCGGGAGAGGGGCATGGTGGAGGTGCTGCCCCGGCTGAAGGAGTGCGTGGGGGCCTACGTGGAGAGGGTGATCTGCCCCGACCTACGGGACAAGGGAGGATGGGTGAGTGTTCATGAGGGACCATACATGAGAGGATGATGGCACCCATGGGGTACACTACTGCATTCTGAACTCTGACCTCTGCTTCGTTGAGTGACATGCATCATTGAAGAATAATTACAAAAGTTGTGTACTTACATTTTGGTAGAAGATCCTGCAAAAAAAAAAAAATATATATATATATCATTTAATATTGGGCTTTAGGGGAACACACATGAATTTCACTCATACCATCCTAAATTAAGTGAAATATTGCTATCCAATTACAAATTGGCGACATTAAAATTGAACAGGTAAAGACAGTAAAAAAAAATATATCACAAAATCACAAAAAAAATGTTAAACTCAACCAAAGTCAAGCAATGATCAGAGATTTCTGCACCCCACACACCGCCCCCCTTTCGCGCGGGAGACATTTAAATAAATAAAATGATGGTTTAATGTATACTTTGTTAAAACGGGTGTGTGTGTGTGTGTGTGTGGGACAGAGTGGTTTCGTGTCACGATTCGGGGAGAAGCAGGACCTGGAGGGCCGGGTGAAGAGGGCTTGCTGCTGGACTCTGCTGGTCCTGTCCTCCAGCATCCTCACCTACCTGCTGTGGAAGAGGATGCGTTAGGCTGCACTGCCACCTGGTGGCCACATATTTATTACAAAAAAAAAAAAAAGATATATATATTTTACATCACAAATGCTGACGTCATCTACCATGCTTAGCTACCGTCTCAACTCTATGGTGAGGAGGAGAGACTAAACGGTAAACTGGGATGAAGCCAATTACATAATCACATGATTTTAAAACCTGTTTACACAGCAACATGAACTCTTGAGCCAGGATTAGGAATTTATTCTCATCAACGAGCGAATGAGGATTATTAAAGCAGACGGACTGGATTTTATGTGTGCAAAGCCAGCTGCTACATTTGTATTGTTGTCATTAAATGTCCATTTCACACCAGTCAGTGAATAAACGCAAGTAAACGGACAAGCAGATTTCCCAAAAGGTGAACTCATTTCTGAGAAGTGCTTTTACGAGCCGTCATTTGGATAGTGCTACAATAAAACCGGTTTATCTTGCATTACACTCATCTGTATTGACCATGACATCATCGTGAGGAATGATCAAAGCCTGGAGGCCAACGTCTCTTATGCAGAAGAGTTTTTTTTATTAACAGAACAGCAGACAACACTGAAAACTGGAAAGACTTTGAAACATGTTCACCGCAGAGCACAGACAGCGGAGCTACGTGCGGACAGACTTTGAACGTTACATTTCACTGCGAAGATGAGACAGCAGAAAATTTCAGGGAAAAAAAAAAAAAGACAAGGACACATTTGTTTCTTCTTTAGGCCAGCTCCTCCTCGCCTTCCTCCTCGAACTCGCCCTCCTCCTCGGCCGTGGCGTCCTGGTACTGCTGGTACTCGGACACCAGGTCGTTCATGTTGCTCTCGGCCTCGGTGAACTCCATCTCGTCCATGCCCTCGCCGGTGTACCAATGGAGGAAGGCCTTGCGCCTGAACATGGCGGTGAACTGCTCGGAGATGCGCTTGAAGAGCTCCTGGATGGCCGTGCTGTTGCCGATGAAGGTGGCGGCCATCTTGAGGCCACGGGGGGGAATGTCGCAGACGGCGGTCTTCACATTGTTGGGGATCCATTCCACAAAGTAGCTGCTGTTCTTGTTCTGCACGTTCAGCATCTGCTCGTCCACCTCCTTCATGGACATGCGCCCGCGGAAGATGGCGGCCACCGTGAGGTAACGCCCGTGACGTGGGTCGCAGGCGGCCATCATGTTCTTGGCGTCAAACATCTGCTGGGTGAGCTCGGGCACGGTGAGCGACCTGTACTGCTGGCTGCCTCGGCTGGTGAGGGGGGCGAAGCCGGGCATGAAGAAGTGCAGACGGGGGAAGGGCACCATGTTGACGGCCAGTTTCCTCAGGTCAGCGTTGAGCTGTCCGGGGAACCTGAGGCAGGTGGTGACGCCGCTCATGGTGGCGGAGACCAAGTGGTTGAGGTCGCCGTACGACGGGGTTGTGAGTTTGAGCGTGCGGAAGCAGATGTCGTATAGAGCCTCGTTGTCGATGCAGTAGGTCTCGTCTGTGTTTTCTACGAGCTGGTGGACCGACAACGTGGCGTTGTAGGGCTCCACGACTGTGTCTGACACTTTGGGTGAAGGCACCACGCTGAAGGTGTTCATGATGCGGTCGGGGTACTCTTCGCGGATCTTGCTAATAAGCAGGGTTCCCATACCAGAGCCCGTACCTCCACCCAGGGAGTGTGTGAGCTGGAAGCCCTGCAGGCAGTCGCAGCTCTCTGCCTCCTTCCTCACCACATCCAGGACAGAGTCCACCAGCTCTGCACCTTCGGTGTAGTGACCCTTGGCCCAGTTGTTACCGGCACCGCTCTGGCCTGTAAATCAGGAATTAGGATTTAGTCTTGCGGTCACCGAGCGTGCACCTTGCGCCAGGAAAATGTATGGATGCGAAACGAATGAAATTACCAAAGACGAAGTTGTCTGGCCTGAAGACCTGCCCGAAAGGTCCGGACCTCACAGAGTCCATGGTGCCGGGCTCCAGATCAACCAGGACGGCACGGGGAACGTATTTACCACCTTTAAATGAAGCAAAGATAACATTAGAAACGTAAAAAAATGTATATATATATAAAATCTGACCACACTGGGTATAAGCTACAATTTAAAGCTGGATTTCACGTACCGGAGGCTTCATTGTAGTAGACATTGATCCTGTCCAGCTGCAGGTCGCTGTCACCGTGGTATGTGCCTGTTGGGTCGATGCCATGCTCGTCACTGATGACCTCCCAAAACTGGACGGGAATAAAACCTTGATTAGTATTGAAGAGCGACGCAAACCAGAGCGGGCAAAGCCTGTATCCATGATCGATGCGTTCAATTTACCGTAGCTATTTAATGAACGGCTCATTTGAATCCTAATCGGAGTATTATCCGAACAATCGAAATCCGTTTTCCCGCCGTGTATGCTTCGGCGCGCGCGCCCCCCCCGATTGGCGGACTCCTGGATTATGAGTTTGAAAATTCATGGTGACGTCACTAACCGACGTCTCCGCCCACACCGGGCTGCAGCGGTGCCATGTAGGCCGCATTGAGCCGGCGACCGCAAAAACAAAGAAATACACCTCATCACCCTAATAAAACCACGTAATCTAACGTTTTACGTCACATAATCCACCACGGGCTTCGACAAATGTCACTGGCTCAATTGGATTTGGCTTTTTTTTCTTCTCCCTAATCCGAAATCCTCGCTTCCCTTTTCCCGCATCACACGATCCAGCAGTGAACAATGGATTCATTGAAAAATCTCACTTCCTCAATGTAATCCCACCATCGTGGTTTAAACCGATTTTCGATAGGTTGAATAATAATTGATTTAATTGTAACAGGTGGATGAAACTGTTTGGATTGGAAATAAAGCCAATCAAAATGACATTTTATTGGATTAAATCCGATAAATATATCGAAATAAAGGATCACTGAATGACTGATAAACAATCGTTTTTTGTTCATTTTAATGCTACGCAGGAGTTTTGAGTCAAGTAGGACACAATGATATTAACAGGGTGTGGTTTTTTGGGGACGCGTATGGAGACAAAGCGCCGGCTCCTCGGGCAGAAAACTTGGATTTTCCCAATAAAACCAGACGTTTCTGTTGGAATACGACAAATAAAACGTTACTCTACCTTGGCACCGATCTGGTTTCCGCACTGGCCGGCCTGGAGATGCACGATTTCCCTCATTTTTACCAGGAAGTGGTGAGGCGCTCTACTCTGATGACTTCGGTTTGACGAGTGTATGCGCAGAGCCGCGCAACGGCCGTATTTATACCACAGCGGACATGGTCGCGCCGCACCTCAGCTCGAGCGTCTATTGGCTGACGCGCACAGCCACACTTGACAGACACGCATTGTGACCAATCAAATGTAGAAAGAGTCAAACACCATTGGTCTGAGCCGGCTGTCAATCACGTTCATCTCTCTAGCGTGACTGTCTAATCTGGGCCTACTTCCTCGTCATGGCGGAGCACAAACTGCGACAGACGCGAGAGATTTAGGGCTGAATTTCACCGCTCCGCGGCATCTTCTTATCAATAATCAGACAAATATCAGTAAATCGATTATTGGTCTGTATTTTTACATTGATCCGCTTCACGACAGCGATGCTAGCGGAGTGCTAACTTATCCGAGGACTACGTGGCTGAATGCAGCGGAAACGGACGCCACGCGAGTGTTTCACTGATTTCCAGTCATGTGGCTGCAGAAAATCAACACATATCAATCCAAGATTAGCACAAGTATATTATACCATTATACCTGTCAAATTCAAAATTATTCTGTGATATTATATTATGTTTTATTCTATTCTTATTCTATCTATACACAGACATTGTTTAGAAAAATAAACGAAGGCTGCACATGTTATAGATGTAAAAGAAAGGATGAATCTGAGATTGTTCACACTTAATCTGTAGACAAGGTGGTGGCCCTCCATCATGTTGCCATGACTACCTCCCCCAGGTTGCTGGCGCCATGACGACTGGGTTTACCCATCAGACACTGCAGACATTTGTGCAGTGTAGCACGGGGCTTCATAATGAGCTTTTCATGGAGCTACGCAGCTTTTGGTGCAGTGTCTGTACATACCATGCATTTTTACATAGATTACATTCTTTGTGTAAAAAAAAAAAGCCTTTTCGGAGGGGGTGAATAAATAACAATGGATGCATACATATTAAATCTAAATGGCACATTAACAATTCATGTTGGCTGAGTCTGTTTTTTTTTTTTTTCATGGGGATGCCACTCCCAAACTTATCCCACAGTACTGTATGTGGGCCATGCTCATAGTCTCGGAGTGCATTGTAACCTGACACACAAAAGCCTCCACTGTTTGCTCCATTTCAGAGGCATGTCGCCGGGAGGATGAGTCGGGGTCTAAGAAAAAAAAAGACAACATTTCAGCTGGTAGTGCAGCCTCCGCCCTTCTTTCAAGAGTGCTCTCTGATATTGAAGAGCAAAATCTGAAAAAAAAAAATGACATGGGACTAACAACGATCATTTCAGGGACCACCTCCTGCCTTCAGACTAATTTGGTGAAAAAATTAAATATCCTGCCATTTAGTACACTGCAAATAGCTTATGTGCCATTCTTTTTTCTTCCAATTTGCAGGTTAATAAATCATCAATACATACAAATAAAATGGATAAAAAAAATGAAGATGAACTCAAATGAATGTCTGACACCAGATCATAATGTACGGACCTTTTAACGGGGGGGGGCGGGGGGCTCTTTCTTTTCTGACATCAGCAGTAAATGCGCTTTTTGATCTGAGTTGTTTCTCTGCAGTCTGTTTCCTTTGTGCACAAACCAATCAATTATTCATCTAGCTCTTTCCTGGGGAGGAGGAGGGCATTGAGTGTGCCTTCACCCAAAGGCTTTCAGAGAGCTGGGAGGAGATTTTTTGCTGTGGGGTGTTTTTTTTTGTTTTTTTTTACCAAGTGTGCTACCTCATGAGGAGATGCATCATGCGGTGAGCCCCCGGCACCGTAACATGCTACTCGTGTCTGCGAGGCTCCTGTTGAAAGCAGCCATGCTCTCCGTGACTCAGCATGTCTCTGCACACTGCAGCTTTCAGGACTCCGTCTCCAGCAGCCAGATCAATACTGCATGGAGGAAACAGATGCGTGCTCTGATCAGCCCTGCTCCGGGGGGGGGGGGGGGCCGATAGCCAGATCAATACTGCATGGAGGAAACAGATGCGTGCTCTGATCAGCCCTGCTCCGGGGGGGGGGGGTCCGATAATCCTTTAACCAGATTTCCTGAGATGTCACTGATGTAATTTCACCATGAAAATTCCATTTATCTTCCCTTAAAAAGAAATGGAACCTACGCATTAGTGTCAGTAGACAGAGATGTTTATATGATAACATCATGTAATATTTGGAATTTAAAATGAGTTTTGCCATGACCAGCTTTTTAATTTCTGTGCTGTAATAATAATTGCTGACTGAAATGAGATTTTCCTCCACATCCCCCCCCCCCCCCCCCCCCCCCCCCCCACGGGTCATGCCTCACACCTCCTCGGGCCATCGTCTGTAGTAAACAGTGAGGTTGTGTAAAGCAAAGCAATGATGTACAGTAAATCACAGCCCAGAGTGCAAAAAAATATATAAATAAATAAAGACACTCAGACATTGAGAGTCAAATGCATTCTGAGGACAATAACGCGCACCAGCTGGGCTCATGTTCATTCTAGTGTGATGACTGAGCCTGTTATGGATATTGTGGGGGAGCGGGGCTGTTGGGGCGGGACAGGTGTCGGACAGGAACAGCTGGCCCCCTCGTGTACAGTATGTCTGCAGAGGGAAGCACTGATTCGCTCTCAGATCCGGTTACCGCCTTCCCACCGCAGCCGCAGCATCCAGTGTCACATTCTGCTGCGAAACCGCCGGCCCCTTTCAGCAACCATACAAACACGCCCGGACCCCATCAAAGCGCGTCAGGACAAAGTGTTGCGGCGAGGCGAAAGGGGGTCACGCCCTCAGGTGGGCTTTGTGGAGGATGATGGGAGATACAATGAGAGAATGAGATGTTTTTTGTTTTTTTTTGGATTTAGGCCACTGATAGCGGAGTTTGTGGAACAGCCTACTTAAAACACTCCATTGTGACTGACACTGACCTACACAAAAGCTTACCTGTAGTTCGTCAAAAAGCCTGGAATTGATTACGTTTCCTGAATCATAGTCTCATATTTAAGAGATAAGATAAGATAATAAATAAAAAATGCTGCTTGAGACTGGCGGTCCATCATGTGACACTAAGTGACCCTTGGTCATGCTGTGACCTTGTGGTCGAGATTCTCTGGGATATTCCAGGCACTTTGTGTGTGTGGGGGGGGATGTGCTTTTGTACCACATTTCTTGCTCCTATTCTCATTTACGTGGAGCGAAAATGATATTCCCAGAGAAAAAGGGAAGCATCTGCCATGACATTACTATGAAGGGCCCAAAGGTATATATAAAAAAAAGAAATGGCATGACCACTATTTGAAATACCTTCTATTTTCATCTTCACTGTTTTCAAAGCGATGAGCTTTTTTTTTTTTTAAAGAGGAGGAACTATTAAAAGATGAGAGTCTCCCATTGACAACCGGAATCATAGATAAAAAAAAAGACTTTTCAGGTGTGAAGCAAAAATAGCCAAACTATATTTATATCTGTCAAATTCAAACTTATTCCAAATGGCTTCATATGCCTTTCAGTCATACAGAAAGAGAAATATGTCCGACCGCTGCCTTTTGGAGGCACGGAGCAGGGCGTGTTTGGCTCCTCTCCAGAGATTAAAGAGGAGAAGGCAGATTGATGCTTATTTCACCGGACAGTTGCTCAGAGCGGCCTGTGCACAGCCACAGGATGGTCAGCGGCGTCCAGGGGAAGTCCACCCTGACATTGCGTGGTTTCATGTTTCAAATGTGCTGATATATTTTATATTCTGTATTCTGTGAAGTTTTATCTCCTGTCAAAACTGTCAAAGCAGTTTGATCCTGTGTATGAAAAGGGCTATACAAATAGAGCTTATTATTCTTCTTATTCTTCTTCTTCTTCTTCTTCTTCTTCTTCTTCTTCTTAGTAGTAGTAGTAGTAGTAATATGAGTAATGTTAATATTATTAGTAGTAGTATTATCATTGTCATTGTTATAATAATAATAATAATAATAATAATTATTATTATTATTATTATTATTATTATTATTATTATTATTATTATAAGGATTATTTAAATGTTTCAGGGCCTTTCCCTCGTGGCTTCAAGGCTGCTGCAGCACTCTCAATTCCTGGAAGGAAAATCACTCCCATCATGAAATGATGCCAGCAATGTGTGTGTGTGTGTGTGTGTGTGAGTGGGGGGGGGGGGGGGGGGGGGGGGTGGATTGGGAGAGGGATGGGCAAGTCACCGGGTTCATGGGAAATGTAGTTTTAATTCAACTCTGTCAATTGTCAGACAAAGAGGAGGCGGGTTGACATTTTGAGCCACGCTCTCTGGGGCACAGGGAGGATCAGGAGGCTCAGATTTAAAGTTAGATTTAAATACCGCATCAGTCATTCAGAATGTCTCTGTGATGTCATAATATTAAGATAATATATCGTTTAATGATAGTTGGAACCCCTGGCTCCTTTGGGTCCTTGTACGTTTTGCATAAAATGAATCCTTTTGCGAACCTGGATTATAAATAATAATAAAGACTGACTGTATACATCACTGCAGCACTCTGTCTCTTTTACGGTACTCACTCTATATAATGTATACCGTAACTCTAGCTCCGGTGTGTTGGATTTAGTGGCATCTAGTGGTGAAGTGACTTATTGAAAGTGGAGGAAGATGAAGGAACATGGTGGACTCAGCATGGCGATGACTGGGCTGGCGGCTGAGGAACAACAGCCACAAGGTGGCGCTCTCCCTCGGCTGAAAACAAACACGGGTGATGAGGCAGATTTTTTTACATTAGATTTTTTGGATCCAGGCACTTCATGATCATACATGATTTGTGATACTGAAATCCATGATCTTAAGCTGACACGGCTGCATGTTCGGTGTTATTACCACGTAATAATTAATGTTAAAATGTAGAATAATCAGGAATAGAGAACCCTTTTTTTTATTTACATGAATCAGGCATATTGCTTTTTAATATTTGTGGTGACGTATACGCTAATCTTAATATACTAAAAAAAGAAATAAATAAGAAAATATTTTATATATTTTTTCTTCATGTAACCATATTTTATGGAGTTAGGGATTAATAACCAATAGGTTCAGGCCACGAAGCGATTGGTTCAGACAATATGGGTTTTCGTGTGTTAGCCAATGAAAAATACTGTCATAGCCAATAAGAAGAACAAGTTGTGTTATGCTCCCATCTAGTGGAATATTTTGAGACTTCACGTGGCGTGTCAGTGGAGAAGCAACATTCCCAATCTCCAGCTCAAGTTGAAAACATTTTTACACTTAGAATAAAAAAAAAAAAATCCTATACTACTGATAATGAATCCATATTCATACATATATCCTCATTTAATGTTTGAGTTGATCTGTTTACCGACTCAATTACACATGACAGGTTTGACCTTTGACCTCTTGCAAGTTTTTATTGATAAAAAACAACAAAAAAACACTTATTTTTTTTGACACAGACCTGAGTTTATTTAATAGGCTCTTTCCTCCAGTCTGTAAATGTAGCCATAAAGAAGCTTTTTATACTTTATACTCTGACAGAGTATTCTTCTTCTTTCAAATGATTTTTTTACTGACTGGGGAGATATAAAAGTGTCAACCACACAGTGTGGATATACTTTACACAAAAAGTACAAAAAACTAAATGATCCGAGATGGAATATCAAGTGGAGGGCGCGTTGGATGCTCCGGGTCGTCGTCTATAGCAGAGTGCAGTCTTTTGAGTTACTACTTCCACCGCCACCGCTCCCGGACGAGCCGCCTCCTCCGCCACCACTGCTTCCTGTAAAAGTCAAAGCCTTTATGCTGGAAAACCAAAGAGGCGGGCACAAAGATAAAGCTAAAAAAAATGGAAGATGCGCTAAATAAGAATTAAACAGTGGCTATCGAACAGCAGCCCGATTCAAAACAGGAAGTGGAAGAAGCGCAAAAAAAAAAAGAGAAGTTAAAGATGCCGTCTCCCCACTACATGCAGCCAACAGGATACAGAGCGAGAGAAAGAGAGAACACAAACAGGTTAGATGTGACAGAAACGGAAACGACACGTGTAAACTGAGATCTGCAATTTAAACCACAATTTCTCCACAAAGCCGGTGCTGTAGCATTTTTTCTCTTCTCTGTTCCTCAGAATGGCTCAGAAAAAGCCCTGAGGCCTCTTTCTGTTTTTCACCTCATGCAAATGTGCGGCGCTTTATTGGTGGTCCTATACAAGCGGCTTTTTAGTGCATTTAAAAAAATAATAATCTTATCAACGGATCGCACGTGTGCAAAAAACGGACACGAGAGGATTTTTTTGAGGTGAAAAAAATCCTACATTTAAAAAGACACACATGATCATATGTTTAAGATGCCAATCCAGAATCTTGAAAATGAGTCTTGATCCTGATCACCGAAAGAGTGCAGTTCACTTGTCGTGTGAAGTTGTGTAAAGTTGTGTATCGTGTGCGTTGGGAAACATGGTCACCTTTCTGGAGGACGTTTCGCTCAAAGTATCCGGCGTTGGTCATGTTGCCGGCCGGCCGGTACTGGCCCACCACGAAGGCCCTGGTCCCCTGGATGGCCACGCCCACTCCCAGCTCCCTGGTGTCCTTCCACACCACCTGAGTGAAATGACCTGAGGAGAGAAAAACACAGGAGGCGGGTGGTGTTTCCTGTTGTTGTTGTTGTTGTGGTGTTGATTGTATCCGATTTCTTTTTCATTTCTCTCGGTCAAATGGGTTTTACCCGTATCGCCTTTGAATCCTGGACTGCTCCAGCTGTAGTCCTTGACCTCGTCGTACCACGAATCTACAGCTTCTTTCCCTAATTCATGGCAAAAAAAAAAAACACACAGAATGAGAAAAGTGTCAATATTTAAATCAGTCTGTCTGGCGTTTGGAACGCACATTATCTTCAAAGATATGGAAACAGAAATGAACAATTGCCATGTGGGTTGTTTTTTTTTTAATCCAATATCTGCAGGCATCAGCTCGCCCATTTTTTTTTTTTTTTGCATAACCAATTCTAATAAGTGGCTCAAAGCATATTTAGTTTTTGAAGTCGTGCATGTTCTGCGTGAAATCAAATGGTGAGCGAAAATAAATGCTGAAACCAACCGTAACACCAGAAAAAAAAAAAAAAAACCTGAGTGCTTTCAAAAAGGCGTGTCATTCTCCTTTTAAACGTTTTGGCATATGGAGTAAAAAAAGAATAAATGTCAGCGTGTCATCCACC
>JAFBJU010004548.1:2294-41665 GCA_016785305.1 Colistium nudipinnis | reverse complement strand
CAATGATACCTTCAAGAACCCCCTTATAGGGGGGCCCATGGTACTTGCAAGCTGTCAAAAGCCTTTTTTTTTGCCTGGGGCCCCCAGTGTCTTGAAACGTCCCTGGTCACACACATATCATGATATGCCAAAAGCATTGTGTTCAATCAAAGTAAATAGCTTACTATTGCAATAGCCATGCATATGCAAATGTTTCATAAGCGAAACACAGTGACGTGCAGTTGAGCAAAGTTATACTTACACAGAAATCACATCCCCCGTTGAAGCCACACTGGCGCCAGATGTAGTTAGTACTTCGATTTGAAGTGGACTATTGCAGATCTTCCCTGGGTTTTCACGGCGTAGATTCTTGAGGGTCTCCCAGTCTCCGGTTCCACAGGGGTTATCTCGATCGAACCAGGCTGTCCAGCATGAGTTAGCTGTCACACAAGAAGGGGAGATAAAAGTAATCTAGGTGAGATACCATACAACAAGGAATAATAAGGAAAATAATTTATCGTACAATAGCACTTAGCAAGAACAATAATAGTCAGAGAGAGACATATCCAGAGAGACACAACAGTGATTATCAAATAACCTTTTACTTTTCCGTCCATGTTACTGCACATGTTTTTAGTTTGGTTTGTATGTGCGACCTGAGAGAGTTAGGTTTGTTTCAGCTGTATGTGGTGTGGGGGGTACACAGTTCATCACTGAAGATTCGGTCTCTTGGTCAAAAGTGTGCTGTTGCTTGGACGGAAGCTCTACAACAGGAAGGATGTGACGTCGATTCCAATTCAATCGTATCCTCTGTGGGTCTGCATTCTTACCACTTGATCCTCTGCCAGGGGTTTCAGGGAGAACTTGACACATTCTAGTGCCGCTTTACAATGAGCTGTTTGTCCAACAGTCATGGTTGAATTGTTTTGCATTTTTCGGATTTGGCTACAAAAGTTGATTTGCTCACAGGTATGGCTGCACGCTGTCGTGACATCAGGCTTTCAGCAGGAGAGACTAATGTTGGGTCACAGGGGACATTTCTGAGGTTTAACAGGTTTAGGAAAATGTCAGTGCCATCCCTGTGTGAACTCTTCATCAACTATTTTGCACTCCTTACTGCTCTCTCTGCTAGTCCATTTGACTGAGGATATTCAGTGGTGATGTGACTGAAATCCCGCTGTTTTGTCCTTGAAACACTGACTGGTGTGCTGTCTAGCATTATCAGAGATGAGCTTGTGTGGTGTGCCATGGACAGCAAAATGACAATTTGGAGATCATAGTTGACGAGGACATATCCCGGATATCCACTTGAAAATGTCTGTTACCACTATTGACCATGGAAGATCTGGAAATGGGTCAGGCTGGAGGGGCTCCTTTTGTTGATGAGATCTTGAACTGTTACACACTGTGCATGAAAGCAACTCTTCAGAGATATCTTGACATTACAGGCCAGAAGATGATGCTTCTTGCTCTGCGTTGTGTTGCTTCGATGCTGGGGTGTCCTTTGTGAACTACGTTTGTGTATTCTTTTTGCAGGGACAGGGGAATGATACTTTTGTGGCCTTTCATGACAATTCCATTCTGTACTATTAGTTGATCTCTGTACGAAAAGAAGAGACGGATAGCAGGTTGGAGATTATTCTGTCTGTAGGGCCAGCCTCTTTGAATGACTGCCCTGAGGGCTTGCAGAACTTCACTTCACTTTCTGAGTACATCAAGGTGTGTTGTTGAGATGTAGCTCACAGACATGACTTCAAATGAGTCGCTTTCAGCAGGGCTTTGAGAGGTCTGCGTGGTTAGGGTTGATTGTCTGCTAAATACATATACTTGCCCTTTATGTACACCAGACTGATGTCGTAGCTTTGCAGCTGGAGCATCATTCTTTGCAGACAGGTGCAGTGTGAATGGGCTTCTTGAGGATAGTCACCAGAGATTGGTGGTCTGTCTCCACAACCACAGGCTTTTTTGAACGTAAGCTCGCCAACCTGAGCGGACGCCTGTTGCAGCAGCTCTAGTGTCGCTAAGTTTATTTTTGCACTTTTACAACTTTTTCTAATCTTATTTTTCGCCACTCTGGAAGGATTCCAGCTGATTTGAGCGGACAGGACAGCGGAAAGCGGTAAGAGGAAAAGAGGGGGGCTGGCAATGTATGTGAAAAATAAGTGGTGTAATTCTGGCCACATCATTGGAAAACAGGGGTGTCAAACTCATTTTTGTCACGGGCCACATACAGCCCAATTTGATCTCAAGCGGGCCAAACCGGAAAAATATGTCACATAATAGCCTATAGACAATGACAACTCAAACTTTTTCCATTTGCTTCTGTAAAAAGGACGGGTACATTATGAGAATGTTCATATTTAATGAACTATCTTTTGATAAAACATGATGAACAACCTGACATTTTGAAAAATAAGTGCAATAAATCATTTTTACTCGAAAAAAAATCTAATTAATGATAGGCTTTGGGAAATATTCATCGCATATATCAATATTTGCTGCGAGAAGCATTTCAAAATATTCAATATGATTTTATAAGATGAGTGAATATATAATTAGGCTGCATAAACTCGACCTGAATAATATTTTTCCAATAGGACATAACGTTCTTAGCATAGCATTCATTATTGTGTCTAAAATATCTTGCATGACAAAATTGATAAAAACAAGCAAACATCTTTTTGGCAACATCTGATGGTTCGAAAATTCTCAACTGTAGGAATTACACAGAATAGTGCTTTGATCAATGTTGAATTTTACTTTACGGAATGTAAGGGAATGCATCACTGTTTTGATGGACAGTCCTAGTGACATATGCCGGGTAAGTGAGTGGGTTGGGTGGATGTTGTGGGGGCGGGAGCTGGAAAGAGGAAGGGGAACAGGTAACGAACCGAGAGAGCTCTGGGTTCATACGTGTGTCTGTTTACGCTTTGCAAAGTCATCCCGCGGGCCTTGAGTTTGACACGTGTGCTGTAAAAGAACAGCACTGTTGTAAGGACGTTGAACTGTTAGCATTAGACCAAACTATCTGCAGCATGAATATTCGTATGTTATTGTGATAGCTGCCTATGTCCCTCCCTCTGCTACTGCGGACAAAGCCTGTGACTTCATCCACTCGGTGGTGAGCAGGCTGCAGACACAACATCCTCAGTCTCTCCTCATCTTTGGGGAATTCAACCATGCCCCTTCATCCTCCACTCTGCCCACCTTCAACCAGTATGTAGCATGTCCCACCAGGGACAATAAAACACTAGATCTTTTTTATGCCAACGTTAAAGATGCATATACTTCAACACCCCTCTCCCCCCTTGGTAGATCGGACCACAATCTGGTTCATCTCCTGCCTGTGTACACACCTCTGGTACACAGGCAACAAGCTGTGACCTGCGCAGGGAGGAGATGGTCTAAAGAGTCTGAGGAGGCTCTGAGGCACTGTGTGGGAAGAACTGGGGAGGATATTGACAGCCTCACACACTGCATAGCGGATTATATCAACTTCTGTGTGGAGAACACTGTACCCACCAAGACTGTAGGGTGCTTTTCGAAAAACAAAACATGGATTAACCCAGATATTAAGGCACTCCGCAAGGAGAAGAAGAGGGTCTTTAAGTCCAGGAACAAGGAGGAGCTGAAATCTGTTCAGAAGGAGCGGAGGAGAAAAATAAGAGCTGGAAATGACAGCTATAGGAGGGAAATGGAAGGAAGAACAGCTGCAGCAGCAGAATGTCAGCGGGGTATGGAGGCCTTAAGACCATCTCCGGTCCCAAGGAGCCTGACTCCCAGGCTGTGGGGGACCAGAAGTAGGTAAACGACCTGAACCAGGTTTGATCAAATAACCACCCATCCCCCGAGCCAGTCAAACCTGCTGCAACCCCCCTCATATTCATCACCGGTGTATTGTCCTATCCCCCCCTCTGCCTCCCTCCAACAGCAATCACCCCATAGTTACCCACCACCTCTTCTCACACCCATTCAAATCACCCATCCTCTGACTCACACACCCCCTGCTCCATTCTGTCCCTCACTACCAACCAAGTGAAAAATGAGCTCAGGAAGATAAAGGCAAAGAAGGCAGCTGGTCCTCAAATCCTGTGCAGATCAGCTGTGCGGAATTGTGGAGTACATCTTCAACAGCAGCCTGAGACTGGGGAAGGTACCATAACTATGGAAGTCATCATGTGTGGTACCAGTGCCAAAAAATGCCAACGCACCCCAAAGAACCCAGCAACTACAGGCCAGTGGCACTAACATCAATGAAGACCCTGGAGCGGCTTGTCCTGGTCCACCTCCGCCCTCTGGTGACACTAGCGATGGACCCTCTGCAGTTTGCCTATCAGTCTATCGGAGTGGATGACGCTCTCATCTACCTCCAGCACACAGCTCAGTGCTCTTCTGGAGAAGCCAGGGAGCACTGTGAGAATCATGTTCTTTGACTTTTCCAGTGCTTTCAACATGATCCAGCCTGGGCTTCTGGAGGGCAAACTGGAACAAACCGGTGTTAACATTCCCCTCACATTCTGGATCTTGGACTATCTGACCAACCGACCCCAGTATGTGAGGACCCAAGACTCTGTATTGGACACACTGGTCTGCAGCAAAGGAGCCCTTCAGGGAACGGTCCTGGCACCATTTCTGTTCACGCTCTACACTGCAGACTTCCGCTACAACACACCCTTCTTTCACCTGCAGAAGTTTTCTGACAACTCAGCACTGGTCGGCCTCATCACAGTTGACAATAAAGGAATATCTTATCTTTCCATACACATAGTTTCTGAATTTAGTACAGGCAAACACAACAGCTAGCAATTCTTTTTCCATCTGTGCATATCGTGTTTGCGTGTCTGTGAGGGTCCGTGATGCAAATGCTACTGATCTGCCATCTTGCATGCAAGCAGCTCCAAGTCCGTAGCATGATGTGAGTTTGACTGGTCTTTTGACATCATAGTATGACAGGACTGGTGGACTTGATAAACATGACTTTAGTAGGTGAAATGCTTCCTGGTGCTGCTGGAACCAGCACCATGTAGTGTCCTTATCATTGAGTTTTTTTCAGTTGTACTGTGATGTTGCTGAAGATCGGAATGAACTTGCCAAGATAGTTAACCATGCCAAGGAAACGCTGTAATGAATGATTGTAGCAGTTTTCGAAGGGTCAGCTTTTACAGCTTGCTAGCAGAGCTAATGCCAAACGGCATTCGAAGGAATCTATACCACCGAAATGGAGTACCGAAGGTCGTCAACATTGATGATTTCTTGTCGAGACTCCAGAAAGAGTTCTTTGCATACAGCACAGAGAACACTGTTGCTCCTGACATCTGTGCTGCAACTTCCTCCACAGTTCTCATGGGGTGGTGAGGTCTTTTCAGTGCTGTGTTCAGGTCTTTTGGATTGATACACAGTCTACACAGACTGGCATTATGACACCTATTGAATTCATGCGTTCAAGTTCAACTTGAACTCTGTCTTGCATTGCAACAGGAATGTGGTGAGCTGGCCTGACCACAGGCTAAACACTGGGATCCAACGTCATGGAGTATGTGATTATCAGCCCTCCAAGTTCATCGTTAAATCGGTCTTTGTACTGCATGAGTGTCTTTGTGGTGAAATCTGTGTTGCTTTCCACATTGATATGGTGGACATCGGTGCTCAGTGTCCCCATGCCTATGCATGCCGGAAACCCAAGTAATGGTTGCACATCTTTGTTCCCGATGAAGAAGGGCAGTGAGTGACGCTGCTCCTTTGAGCAACAAGGCAGTCTGATCCGGCCTTTGGTCTCAATTATGCTGCCTCCATAGGCAACAAGGTTTGTTGCTTTCAATTGCTTCAGAAAGTGTTGGCCATCGGTCACTCTTGAGATAGTTCCATGTGACAGATGCAACCCTAACCCATCAGATTGCATTTAGCACCTGTGTCCACTTTCATTTCAATGGGCTTGCCATTAATGTGAACTGTGACAAATCCTTCTTCTTTGTCATCACTTTTGAGATCAACACGGTCAACAGAATGTTCAACAGCTACGCCATCCACATAGAATTTGTCTTCTCTGTATGTTGTCGGGTCTTTCACTGTCACCTCATGCACAGCATTTTTTGTTGTGACTATTATTATGGCACTGTTGCCCAAATGCGGACACTTCTCTCGCTTAGCTGCATGGCTTCCTACGCAATTACTGCAGTTTAAGATTCTCTGTGACTGAGCAGGTGACCGTGGCCTTGCCTGATTTTTTCTGCTTGTACCAGATTTCACTGCATCAACAGTGGTATCTTGAACGGCTAGCATTTTACTATTTTCTTCTGTCATTTTGTGAATGCGGCAGACTGAAATAGCATTAGCAATAATCAGCTCACTGTCTCTCAGCAGAGTTTTTCTTAAAGAGTCCTTGATAATGCCACTAACTTCTGTCACAGATTAGCTCATCGGCTAGGTCCCAAAAATGGCAGCTCTTAGCTTTTATTTTCAGATCCCTGATAAATGACTCAATGCTTTATATCAAGTGCGATTCAAGTAGCACTGGTTGAAGGACTGGTTGAAAATTTCTTGAAGATGTTTCACCTCTCATCCGAGAGGCTTCTTCAGTTCTAACTAGCTGCTGGAAAAGTTCAGGTATTTATCCTCTGCAAAATTAATAGCTAATCAGAAGATGAGTACCTAATTAGAGGACCATTGTGTCAAACTTGCAGGTCGTTGGCCAGCTGGCCCAGATTCGGGTTGTGGGTTTTGCCTGAGCTATCCTTTGAGTTATTGTTCTTGTTTACCTTCCTGGGGAGAGAGTGAAGGTCCTCGTCCTTCACTCTCTCCCCAGGAAAGAACATGAATCTGGGCCAGATGGCCAACGACCTGCAAGTTTGACACAATTGTCCTCTAATTTGGTACTCATCCTCTAATTAGCTATTAATTTTGCAGAGGATAAATACCTGAACTTTTCCAGCAGCTAGTTAGAACTGAAGAAGCCTCTCGGATGAGAGGTGAACGTCTTCAAGAAATTTTCAACCAGTCCAGTTGCCTACTTGAATCGCACTTGATATTACCATGACCTGGATGACTGAGAACCTCCACAGACACGACTCAATGCTTTCACCTTGTTTCTGATTTTTCGAATGAAACTCCTTTCCATTGTTTTGTTGTTTTGAGGGTTGCACATTTCACTGAATTTGCTTTTCAAGCACTCCGGGTCCTCCCTGGATTCAGCCGGGGTGGTCACAGCTCCATCCTGACCTGGCACGTGCACTTCAGCTGCATAGACGAAGGAACATTCGCATTCGACGGGTTCAGGGCAACAAATATGTTGTACTCCCTCACGAAGATCCGCCAGCTTTCTGCGACATTTCCATCAAAAACAACAGGGTCGGGTCGGCGAAATCCATCAGCAATTTTAGCCGTTGATAGCTAAGCTAATTAGCGTTCAGACAGTCCGTTGTAAAAAACACTTGCAGGCGAAAAGCTCTTACCAACTTCTGACACCATGTGGACGTTCTTCTGTATAACTATGTACGTGTACAATGAACACACATAGTATAAATCTAAGAACTATTTATTGTAGATTGGACCGCATTTAGCCGACAGCATGTGGTACACGGCAAGACGACATGTGATAGACTGACTGTACCGTGAATACGTCACTAGATGGCGCACTTGCTATGGTGGCCTGTAATGAACACTATTAAACAACAAACCAATCATTAACAAATGATCTACAGTACCTGTTCAGGAAAACAAAGAAAAGAGATTTATAGATGTTAACTTGATGCTACTCAGTATATGCTGGTTTAATAATTCATTTGATTACTTTAATCAGTGTTTAAGTTGAGATTTTCAAGTGTTACTACACTTTTGCTCATACTACTTACCGACTTTTAAAAGGAAGTGAGCAATACATTGGTTTTGAATTCATTATTGAAATTTGCGCATAACAATGCAATTAATCGCAGGAAATAATGCCAATAAAAATACAAATTGTTGCCCAGCACTACTAATCTTGTTATGTTACATCATAAAAACATCATTTAATAGGGACCATCATTTGGTAGAACTGACCTTGTTTGGAGACTTTTTTGTTGGTTGCTGCAGAACTCTCGTGGCAAATTTCTGAAATAAGCATCAAATAGGTCAATTAATTATTGACACAACAATCATTGACATCAGTAAAACTATACTATACCAAAACGTTCAAGAGACTCAACCCCCTCTGTTTTTATTGCTGTTCCAGAAACGTTTTTCCCATTTGGAAAAAAATTATAATCTCTTACATTACAAGTACTTGCTACCGGAAAGGTTGCAATGTGCATTTTGCCTTCTGCCATTTTGGTGGCAGCTATTTTTTTGTTTGTGTGCACATGGAATTTTAAGGGATTATCCCTGCTCCCTTTTTACTGTACTCCCTAGGCCGATGTCATCATTCTTTTTTCCTTGTGGTCATAGGTTTCTTACAATAGACATAATACAATGACTTTACTTGTTACTTTCCACCACAAGTAACTTGTTAAACTGCTTAAAATATCTGCTACAAAAGCAAAATGTCAGCTAAGGAGATTAGGGAAATTAAATATTAATCAAGCATATATGTTCCCTGCACACTCCTCAAAAGATCAGGTGAATCAATTAAAATCATCTGTGTGCTCTAGTACTGCCTTCAAATGAGGATGTGTTCACACTTGAATGGCACCCTCTTGTGGTATTCATGAATTTGGACCTCAGTTGGGATACATTTTCCAAATAGTTTTCTAACCTGTGGAGGCCAATAATTTTTTCGGTTGGATTCTAATTTAATATATTCTATTTAAGTCTGAGGAAAATGTACCATACTTCCATAGCTTTGGCCACTGTAACCACAGAATGGCTTGATAACCACCATAACACCGTAGAACCTGTGTTACTGCCTTAACCACTTGAAAACGAAACCAATCATCTACACAACTTCCCGACATTGTAACTACTACCCCGACATTCTATTTTAGAAACCTGCTGACTGTTCAATGATCAGCAGAAGCTGATTCACTGATCTAAATAGAGCCTTCAAGTTAAAAAGAGGTTACTACTACCACCAATCATTCAACATTTTACATCTTTACTAGTCCACCCTAAAGACAGGGTAATGATAATACTGTAGTAATGCACCATGCAATAATAATACAAATAATTATAATTACATGCTTTGTGATGATAAGTGCATATATAAGTAAGCCTTATACATTTTAAGTCAACACCTCTTATTTCCCCTGCAATCCAAATCTTTTCTACACTTTTTCCATTGAATTATGGACCTACGTAAAAATCTAAAATATGAAATAGTCCCTTTCACCGGAATAATATTTCTCCAATAGGACACAACTTTCATAGCACAGCATTTATTATTACATCTAAAATCTCTTGTGTGACAAAATTAACAAAACCACGCAAACATCTTTGTGGCAACATAGTACACCAATGGTTCAATTATTTACTGCAGGAATTACACAGAACAGTGCTTCTATCGCTGTTAAATTGTAATTTACAGAATGTAAGCAAATGCATCACTGTTTTGAGTCCTCCTGACAAATGCCAAGTGAGTTAGTGGGGTAAGTGTGTCCTGATTGGGTGGATTTTCTGGGGGCGGGAGCTATACAAACGACCAGGAAAGCTAACAGGGATCTCTGGGTTCCCTAATCATGTACAGGAGTGGCAAAAAAACAACAGTCCTAATCTTTATGTCTAATTATCTCTGACCCTTGGTGTGAGCGCACGTGTGTGGGTGTGTGTGGGTTGCGGACCCCCACCCTTCAGGAAACTGAAAGCATCAAAGCAACACAGTAGAGAGTGAAACTTGTTGACTGGAAAATTACTTGACTCATAACACTGTTCATAGTGAAATTGAAATAATGTGTTCTTTACTGGTTAGGTAATGGTTTTCACATGTTAATATACCTTATTTTAGTCGCTCATATTATTATGAAATGTAGACTATTCGTTTATAATTATATATATTTTTAATGGAAATAAACTTACCAAAAAGCAGCACAGTGATCATGGTAATGCTGAACCAGTTGGAGAGCTGTTGGAGTGAATTATAACCTGAATTTAATTTGTCCTTTATCCAGTGTCAGCACTGTCATTTATATTGATTATTTTAAAATGAATATTACCATACCATTTTCATGATTGCTGGAGTGAACATTGGATTTCTCAACCTGTAAGAATGTAATGTATTTATTAATATAAATGACCAGAGTGATAAATATTGTTTTTAAATTTGAAATCTAAATCATGTCATATACCAGCCACAAACATGGTTCACATATAACATATAATCGATTTATATAATAATACAGTGTCTAAAAAGCTGGTTTTCATGCAACACCAAGTTAAAAGAAAAGACTCACCAATGGTAAATGTACAGGTTGTTGTATGCTCTGTAGAATTAATCATATGTTATGACTCTCTCTCTGTCCTGATGAGAAATGGAAAGATTGTATGGACGACAACCTTATAAATTATGATTAGTGTTACAGTACACACCCACAGTTTGAATGTTATAAGTTTCCTAACTATTGTTTCACCCTTAGTTGCAGACAATTAGCAGAAGATTGTCGAAGCACTTACAGCTGTATAAATGATATGTGTGCTCATTTGTCATAACAGCAACCTCCCATACTGACCTCCCACATATTTATTTATTTAAGGTGTCCCAGTGAAAATGCATATGTCCTAGTGCTATTGAAAAAACTATGTGAAAGAGGAAAAGTCCTACTTAAAGCTTAAATATTTGATTGTTTTGGGCAAAAATGTGAATTTAGCTATATTGACATCAAGTAAGGTACTGAACAATATTTATGAGCAACTGATAGAATTCAGAATACAAGTGAGGATCAGAAAACATCATTAATCGGTTCAGATTTATTTTCCATATATTTTAACTGCAATAAATGGTATCATTATGCAAACAAAGGTGTAACTTGTGTTTAATTGTAACAAAATTGCTATTATTGTATCCTGTGAATTTCATTTTGGTATTGTTAGCTTATTCCACTGCACTTTAAAAACTGCATATTTTTTTGCTTGGAACACAATGGACATTCAATTCAATCTACCGTAAATTCCGGACTATTAAGTGCACCTAGATATAAGCCGCACCCACTGAATTTGAAAGAAATATTTATGTCTATAAGCCACAGGTGTCTACATTGAAACACATGACTCAGGCTTTAATGAAAGGCAGTGGCTGTAACACGGCTTGTAACATAAATAAATAAATATACAGTAGTATACTGTCACGTTCTTTGTTTCCTCTCGGTCAAAGACGGATCGCTCAAGACCAGTTTCACGGTTGACAAAAAGTTTATGACAAAAAACAAAGAATAAAAAGCTTGATCAAAGTTTCTCCAGTCCCGCAGGAAAAGCAATCAATTGATGTACCTCGGAGCAAAGACGAAAAACCACTTATGTTTTGTCGCAGCACATTAAAAAATTGAGTAAACGTTAATATAACATTACATTTACATTACATTGCCTATTGGTTTAAACTATAGGTGGGTGGTGGTCATTGACATGTCACCTCCTTGTATGTTACATGTTTGTCCAGACTCCTCTTCGCTCCTGATTGGTCCATCTTGAGTGTCCTGTTTGGGTCTTAGTGTCCTTTGTGTTGAGTGTTAGTGTGTCGGACTGGTCAACAAGTTTGGCTGTGCAGGCTATAACTACAGAATTATGTGATGAAGGAAGTAATGTAATAATAAGTAATGAGTAATGTTATAAACAAGTAACTACATACTTTCATACATTTCTTCGTTCATACATGAATACATTCCTACACATATACATGCATTTCTTTTGTTCTAATTTGAGGTAGTGTGGGGGGAGACTTTTGCATGTCTGCCTGTCTGACTTTCTGCTCTACCCACAGTTTGGGGGTAGAGCCATTCATCTTTTCTCCAACACTCTCTTCTGCTGGGCTCTTTCACCTTCATTGCTGTTGCTTTCATCCTCTTCATTCTAAGATGTCTCACTCTCTTTCTCCACCTGCAAATCATTCTCTTTCTCCTGCTGTCTGGGAAACTCATTTAGACACTCTTTTTATTTAGTAAAAATGCATATGAAATTTTGGTTGGGAAAAGGTCAAGGATGTTTCATATTCTTACTGGATTTCTACTGTAATTATATTCCGGTGCTACCTCTGATATAGATAATGTTTTAATTCATTTGATCCTGTTTGAGCCTCCGTGATTACCTTCTTGATTTTAGACTTAATAATCTGCGTATTCATTGTCGGACAAGATGCTTTGGTCGTCTTCGGTCAATAGTGCCATCTGATAAGCTGGGGGTGGACTGACTGGTTGAGATTCTTTGGCCAGCGCGGTGGTGATTAATCTATTGACTAAGGTACGGATACAGGGGATGCAACAACAGCCACATGTGGCTAGTATTGCGGTAAATAGGGCAATGGAGCTTACTGACTTTACCAGGTCTTTATAATTACCGAACCACTTTTCTATAAGGTCTTCCATTAGTGATTCTACGCCATTGTTTCAGATATTTCTAGGCTAAGAGTCCTGCTAGGGCCTTGGTAATTAATCCATCAGGCGCAGTATTGTTTGCTATGAAGGTGAAGCACATACTTCCGAACATTTTACAGACTCCACGCTCCTTTGCTAATAACATATCTAGGGCCATTCATTTTTGCCAAGCCATCAGGCTGGTTTTATCTAATTGTTCATGAATGTCTTTGATTGCATCACAGGTGTAATTAACACATCTCTGCTGGTTGTTATAAATGTAATTTATCCAATCTACATGTTGGTTTATAGTGGGCCAGTGGAATATGGATTCAAATCCTGGCTTTAAACTCATCTGGAATGCCTCTTGGAACGCCTATAGCATTTAAGTATACTGAACTATCAAAGGATCCTGCTGGGATCCACAAACGCTCCAGTTTGTGGACATGGTTGTCTTCAGTTCTGATTAGAGCAGCCACCTCTGTTTATTGGTCCGGAGTCAATGTGACAGCGGTGAATGGCATAACCAATTGAATGGGGGCACAAACAACTGTCCAATTTTCAGGGAGCATGGGGTACAAGGTCTTATTGCTACAACACCACCACACGTCTACAACAGCACTAGTGAATTTGTTCAGCTGAATGTTGTTAGCCTTACCATTTTTCACTTGGTTTGTGGTGTTACACCAGGGTAGTACTCCTACTTAGGGTCCAATGGAGGTCTGCCTGTAGCAGTTGTATTTACCTTTGTAGGCAACAAATGGGGGTGGAAATACCTTGGCGCTTACTACTGGGAAAAGCATCTTAAGGGAGGTACAATTAGTAGGAGATGGGTCTTTAAACAACTTCAGCATGCAGTTATGGCCTTGGGGATCATTGTGGGGCGTTAAGGGATATGGCATAGAGCCCAAATGGGGACGTGCCGCAGCACATGCTACACAATTACTTATTTTCATGTGAGTCACCGAATACTCCATCCAATCTAACCAAACATTATTTTAATTGAACCCAGTTTCTATTTCTAAGGTGTCTTGGACTGTCACATCTTGACATCTAAGTATGTGACTATTTTATCTTCCTGTGGTGCAGGCTCTGGACTCTCCATGATTGTTTAAGGCGACCCCCATTGAATTGGGTATACATTGTTGGACTTTTTGAGTTGTAGCCAAATTAATTCCTATCTTGTTTAGTGCCAACTGTTCCAAATTCTGTTTTAACTTCTCATAGAGTCCGAAATGGTGGGTCAGCTGGTACACAATGCGTGAGGAGGTGCCAATTAGCTCCTGATTTTCCTCCTTAGATAATGTTATGTAGTTAATACGTATAATGACTGTATGTCTCAAAAAATCCTGAAAAATGGAAGAATGTACTCTTAAATGTTATCACATATAATACCAGCAAAAAGAGATGAAATGTTTACCACCACCAGCCCCTAGAGTTAGGTTAACCTTAACTACTAGTTAGTAACTTTACACAGGAGAAACTATATGAATGGATACAAGAACTATAGTAATCCTAAAAAATATAAAAAATAAAAATAAAGGATAATTAAAACATTTAAAACTTAAAATTCAAAATCCAAAATGTACAAGTTAAAAATTCAAAAATTCTAAATTAAAAGAAGAGATAAAAATTCAAGAATATACCCTATTTGCATTTCCTGGCTCTAGCCCACAGTTGGGGGGTAGAGCCATTACCTGTGTATTGTTCTAATTCTAACATGGCAGTGTGAATTTACATGTCCATGCCTCTAGACGTCTGGTCTGAGTTGTGGAATAATCAGAGTATCTGTGAGGTTACATTATTGTCTCAGTCTAAAACCTAACTTATACTGCTACATAAACATCTCTTTATGAGCTTGTAAATAATAAGCTAAACATTCCTGAGTATACAACTGACCAAAAGAACAACAAAATATATGTAAGCAAATATCTGTTTGGTTATTTAAAAATTACTAATTTGTGCATGTGTTTGCTTTCTGCATCGGCTGAGGGCTTTTCCATGGGGAGGGGCTACATATCAGTTGAACAGCCTCGGATGAATTGCTTTATCCGATGTTTGCTCAGCCTCGTTTTCAATGTCGCTATCGTCACTTTCGTCTACTTAAATGCGCGAATTACACTTATGTCGAGTGGCTGCAAAAACGTTGCTGTACCCCTGGTAATCACAGCTGGTCGCCTGCTGCATCTTATGCATTTCTCCATGTCTTTGCCATGATGAGGGTGTGTGCATGACAACATGACTGATCAGAATGATTCAGTGGAAGCGCGCTAGATTTAATGTAAACTGTTTCATTGGTCTACCTTAACCCGTTCTGCAATTTCACTGGTCTAATGTGACGGAACTCAATTTTCCCCCCCCAAAAATCCATATATTAGCCGCGTCATTGTTTAAGCCACAAGGTTCAGCGCATGGGGAAAAAGTAGCGGCTTATAGTCCGGAAATTACAGTATTTAATCACTGAATACTGAACAATGAATTTTTTTCAATATCTGTATGGTTAACCATTCCACCTTTAGATCTCGTAACCACATATATCTATTAACCTGTAAGATAGTGTGAATTCAATTCCATATATTTTTTGTACTGTAAATTTAACTCTTCCGTATGATTAGCTTTTCCATTAATGCTTATTATTATTTAAACTGCATAACATATCTCTTGCTCTCAATACTTGCACTACATATATTACTCTCTTACATACAGCCCTTTTTCCACTGCATTTACTCAGGTCACTGTATATATATTGTATCAGTACTTTGCTTCCACTCGTGCACAGTCTCAGTTTCCTTTTATCTAAACCTGTGTTTTTTTTGTTTGTATACTTTTTACCTCTGCTGCTGCAACACTGCACATTTCCCCACTGTAGGACAATAAAGGATTATATTATCTTATCTAACATTAAGGTCTTTGATCATGATTTGTTTGTACAGAATCTCACCAGGGACGGAATGTTCTGAACCTTCAAAAGTACATCTTTAAAGTACTCACAGCTCTGACGATAATATAAAAAAGGTGGCCAAAAGATGACTCATCTTCAGAAAACACATGCAATTAAAGAAAACATAACCACACTTTGGTAACCAAAATATGTATGCTGCACCTTTGAAGCACATTCCCAAACCACTTCTCTCTTCCAACAATAGACCAAAGATATGCAGGTTAACTAGATTAATTGGTAGGTGTGACTGTGAGAGTGAATGGTTGTGTGTCTATGTGTCTTGTGTACTTCAGACATCCCTGACTGTGCCTCTAATAAACAGTAAAACTCGATAAGTTAACATCTCATATATATATCTTGAAACTGATTACATAAAATGTTTTAAGTAACACTACTTACATTGTTTAAGTACAAGTATGATCTTATTTTTTTGTGATTTTTACTAGTAGTTTTGAGTCACAACTATTCAGATTTGTGTCCTTAATTTTTATAAGTTCAATGAACTTGTACATGCTCATCTATAACTCAAGGCTCTACACTGCAGACTTCCATCACTGCACTGAGATGGACATCTGCAGACGACACAGCTATAGTGGGACAAGTGGAGAGTGGAAGGGAGGATGAGTACAGGGACGTCGTCGACCGCTTTGTGACATTGTGTCGGGGAACCACCTGCAGCTCAGCCTGGGAAAGACCAAGTAGTTGGTCAAGAGGAGCCAGTCCCTGCCCTCTCCAGTCTGCATCAGTGGAAGGGATGTGGAAAATGTCACCAAATATAAGTACTTGGGCGTTCATGTGGACAATAAATTAGACTGGTCCACCAACACAGAGGCTGCATTCAAGAAGGGCCTGACCCGGCTTTACTTTCTCAGGACGCTCAGGTCCTTCAACGTATGTCAAAAGATGCTGATGATGTTCTATCAGTCTGTTGTAGCAAGCACCATTTTCTTTGCTGTTGTGTGCTGGGGAGCACTTCTCAAAGCGAGGGACACAAGCAGACTGAGAAAACTCATCCAAAAGGCAGAATCTCTTGTTGGATGTAAGCTTGTTTTCCTGGAGGAGGTTGCTGAGAAAAGAATGCTGGCCAAACTGCTGGCGATCACGGTCAATGCCTCCCACCCCCTCCATAAAGCACTGGACTAACTCAAGAGCAGTTTTAGTAACAGGCTCCTTCAACCCCACTGCTCAAAGGAACGGTACAACGCAATGCCAATTAACAACATTGTCAACTTTGTTTGTTCAAAGAGGGAAATTACGCCAGTGCCAAAAGGTAAAGGCTCCAAACTCTGGGCTTCAATTTCCCATCATCCAGGCCCATCAAGACTTTCTGGGTCAAGTCAAAGGAGTTGAACACGTCTTTTCGGTAGCTTATATGCAGATGCATAGATAAGTGCAAAAAGCATGAGAAATGCATCAGCCAATGTGGGGCATTGGATAACTATGTTTACCTCAAGCAAAACTGCAATCTTCTCCAGGAGAGGAAGGAGCCCAATCAGCATGTCATTGTCTGGTTCATCAGACGATAATATAAACTAGATGGCTAAGATGACTCATCTTAAGAAAGCACATGTCATTTAAGAAAACATAATTAGACTTTGGTAACCAAAAAATGTATGCTGCACCTTTGAAGCAAATCTCCAAGCCACTTCTCTCAGGGAACTCCAGATTCTAACAATAGACAAAAGATATGCAGGTTAACTAGGTGTGTCTAATGTGTCAGCCTTGTGTATTTAAGACATCCCTGAGTGTGCTTCTAATACACTATAAGTACGGGGTCCCCCCAAGGATGTGTGCTCAGCACCCTGCTCTTCACCCTGCTGACCCATGACAGCACACCCCACTACAGCTCCAATCACATCGTCAAATTTGCGGACAGGGTGGGTCGCATCAGCATATATGTATATATATATATATATATATACAAAAAAACGCCATTTATTTCTCATCTAAAATGAGAATCGTGTTCTCCATCTGAGAGAAAGATGTAAAGTATAATAAAAAGAGTGGAAAGGATTTAATTGTTTTTTATGAATTAAATCAATATGTTTCATCACAGACCGAATTTCCAAGTTTGTTTGCCACAGGGACGACACTGGCAGCATTTTGAATAAACACTACCTTGTTGTAATGAACTATGCTGTCAGAAAAAAAAACTATTAATAAATGATACTTTTTATTTGTTCCAATAAATAAAATAACTCAAGAAAAAGAGAAACTAAAAAACAGAATTAACCTCTCTCTATGTCCCTCAAAGTTTTAGTAGAAAATATAAAAAATGTCTGTATAAATGTGTCTGTCTCTATCGGACTCTATCCTACTTCTGTAACAGCACGGCAGGACAAACAGAAATTTATAAATATATATATTAGGGCTGTCAGGCAAAAAATCGACTTAATGACATACAGTGTGATCAATGAATTGCAATTAATTGCATATATCAATATTTGCTCTGAAAAGCAATTACACTTATTAAACATATTTTTTGAAGAATTTACATAAGAATCAGCTTAATAAACTTTAGGTCTTTTATTTCCAATGCAATCAGAATCATTTTTTGTCACGGTTCAAGTAAAATTATGGACCAAAATAAAAATCTAAAAATAATGAAACAACCAATAATATTTCTCCAATATCGTTTATGCCAAATTAAACAATGAGAACATTCACCATTAGTTTAACATATAGTGCAATTTAAATATTGTTTTTTTCATAGCACAATATCATATTATTATGTCTTCAATATGTTGTTGGCAATAACAGTTTGATTTATCAGCCTGTAGTGTAACTTAAGGGACTGGTGGGAATGTTAATGTTGGGCTAATGTGTTTCATTGTAAGTTCAAACGAGCTGGGAGAATAGTTAAAATGTAATATACAGAATGTACGCGGCAAATGGCGACGAATTCATCGAAAGGAAATCCCCACACACACACACACACAAAAGGCAGTCCCGTGTCATGAGCGTTGCCCGGACCAATATGGCGATGGCGTTGACGTACAAACCGCAGGCCAATTTAGCGTCTAGGTTTATGCGATCCTGGCGTGTTAAAGCGTGTCAATCGCCGCCGTGTGGCTGGACACCGCCACGAAAGCCCAGAGGAGCACAGGGTAAACAACAGACGTCACTTCCGCTGTCATGTTGGCAGCAGCACAACAACACCAGAAGTAGCGGATAAAGGAGCATAGCGGAGAATCACGTCTAAACTGAACTGCAGCCACGGTGAAGGGATGAAGGTAGGACTGAGTCATCATGTGTTTCTCTGCTTCCTTGGCGCACAGCTGGATCGGGACAGCCAGAGCTGATAGGCGTTAGCGTTACACCATGTCAAGGATTCACACTGCAACAGACACACAACATACCAACAAGCAATATCATTTTTTAGTTAACGGTGCGTGTCTGTGCAGATGTTTGCTGATATGTACGAATTATTGTGCCGTCAGTGGTGCATGGCATGGGTTACTAACTCTTAACTCGTATTCACTCACAGCATAATAATGTGACAAAACCATGATTGTGTCCTTTGGAAAAAAATGTAAACATACGCATTTTCTAAACATTGAAACTATGAAACTAAGAGTAGCATTTTTTAGGTTACTATTCTTTCCTCCCAAAAATCATCCAACGAGGAAACTACACAGTTTTGACATAATACATGACATAATTAATGATGTTTACAATCCAGATGATAAACCAAGTTCTATGTGAAAGGCTATGTATCCCCGAGCAGATTATTTTGTTCTTTAGTATAATGCATTTAGCAGTGACAACTGAGCCCTAACTGAAGTGTGTGTATAAAGACAATTATTAAGGATTAGTTACTGTAAATAAAGATGGAAGATGCAACTTGTCACCATCATCAACAGTGTGGTAAAAGCGTTGTGCACAAAATGTGGCTACATCGACATAAGGGGTCTGGTTTATGATCTATACAATATGCTGCTTCACCTTCTTTTGGATTTTATTGTTGCTGTTGGCATCCTTTAAGTTCCATTACTACAACTTTCTGTTTTTACCTTTCCACTATTTCCTTTCTTGTCCTTCATCTTTACATCTGTTGCATCCCTCCATTATCTCCCTCACCTGCTTTAACCAACCCAATTCTCTTAAACTTCTGACCACACATTTTGAGGTGGAAAATCATTTAGATTTAGAGACAATAAATCGAGCGCAGCCATGATTCTACAAAGAACATAAACATTTATGAAAATGAAATATACATTAATGGTACACTAAACAGCATCATTCTTTGGTATAAATGACATCATTGATGATGTGACTAGGCGGTGTCAGTAGAATAGTATATAACAGCATTATCTGATTGTGGTTTTACAGTGTGCAGGGACTGTCAATGAAAACCTCTTCAATCACATATTCTTCTTTCTTTCTAGATCTATCTATGCAATGATCAAGTGTTCCTATGTATTTCAGGTGCTGACTTCACAGCGGGAGGCAGAGGAGAGCTTCTCATCTCCTGTTAAGTCCAACAACCATCACAGCTTTGAGAACAGTGAAGAGGAGGAAGTGCCCCCTATCCCCGAAGAGGAACACACACATGGTGAGGAATCTCATTCTCTCATCCGCTCACACTCAGTAAGTCCCTGGTCCCCAAGACCACGTCAGGTTGGTTACAAATACGAGTTGTCCCTTAGGAACGCTGACAGTCTGAGGTAAGGTGTCAAAAATATATAAAACCAATCTAATCATCACTGGGGGTTAATTTGTGAACAAAAATACATTTATTGCTGCTTTTCTGTGCATTTTGCTGCAGTGTTGGTGATCTCTCCTCTGTTTGGAGCTGTCAAACACGGAAGTTTCCATACTAACACCATGTCTGTGTTGTGAGTGACCTCAGGGTCTTTTTGTTTGCATCAAGTTGTTTTTTGCATAACTGCTAACAAGCACAGAGATTTATCATGGGAGCTGTTACTCGGCATCAGCTCTAACCTACTGGTACACAAAGGAACTATTGTGATGTATGTATTTTTGTGCGCGGACATTGAGCTCACCATGCAATATTTCTCTGACAACATAGGCTTTTAAAAATGCTTTTTATGCCCCAGTGAAAGCTTTTTGGGCTCAGGAGATTTAGTTGATGTTGTAGAGTTAGCAGTGGCCACCGGGACTTTCAAACATGAATTTTAATTCAATGAATATCTCTGTCTCTTTTTTTCTTGTCTCTCACTAATTTGTCCCTGTCTCACACACAGATAAGGACCATCCCAGGCCAGAAGGGGGAATCATGTGGCGAGTGGGTGGCGGCCTGTTCAGCATGACAAAAAACGTTGTTGGTGCAAGCCTTGGGGGTTTTGCATGGGTAGGAACTAAAAGTTTCCAGCTCACCAAGACAGCTGTTATCAGTGTGCCAGCAGCTGGTGTGGGACTGGTCAAAGGGAGTGTCTCAGTGGTTACAGGAGGTGTTGGAGCAGTGGGATCTGTGGTGGCTAGTAAAGTTACACCAAGGAAAAAGGACAAAGCTGACTGATGGTTGATTAGCCACCGGCTGAGCTTGAGTGTTTGTACTGTAGTGTGTGCCTGTGCATGGGCACATTGTGCGCATGCACACATGTGTATAATGACAAGATAAAATACCTCGAAAGCTTTGAATGGATTTTCATTATAGTTGTGCTGTCTTTAGGAGTGCTTTCACTCATGCAGATATAGAGCTAAAGAAAGAAGCTCAATCTCAGTTATTGTCGATAGAAACCTGCAACACAAGCAGGAGGCTAGAGGTATATCTCAATATTAAGAGTATACAACTTTATATCTGCATGTATGAACACACTAAAATTAACTATTCAAAACCTTTCTGTTAAAATTGCGGTTTATAAATGATCATAAAATTATGAGAATTTAGTTTTTGGGTTTGGGATCACATGATACCCTGGAATGGACTGTTTACATACATACAATTCTCCACATTTCTACAACAGGAGTGGAAGAATGCAAAGTTAGCATGATCTATTAGTCAGACACAACAAGTGTGGACTAGTCCCTGTCTAGACTTGGTATTTACATTCATCTCAGGTGATCAAATGTGTCCTGGGCTAAACTGAAGAACCAGTGACTCCTTTGATGTGTTTTGAACTGCTACAGCTTAGAAAAAAACATATTTTTACTTTATTTTATTGACATATAGAGGTGGAAAGTCCAGGTCCAATCAAAATTGTTAATAGGAAATGTATGGAAACGCGTACCAACGCCAGTTGTGAACTAATGAACAGGTTGGTGTACAGCAAGTTTTCAGAAAGTGTGATTAGACGGAGGGGATCAATGTCAATGTTTGGTCTGGACAGGGCCTTGGAGAATTACATGCAAGAAGAAAAAAATTGTACTTAAAATACAGCTATTTTCAAAGAATAGCAACTTGATTCTAAATCCTTAAAAAGGATGATCTCCCAATTATAATTTTAGCAATGTCTGAACTGGTATTTATTAGAAAGAAAGAAAATACTTTTGTTGAATATAATTCCGAATCTGCCCTTATTCCATTCATGTTCCCTCTCCCCCTCTGAAATTTGAATCTGACCAGGTATGCTTTGAGTTGCCAGGAACTAGTTAGCTTTGGGAAGCACAACATAGAAAAGAGGATAGACATAGCAGAGTTCTCCTGCCAGGTTAAAAAGTGGGAGTTGTGTTCCCACATGTTTTTGAGAAAGATGAATCTAGGAAGGACAGATTGATCAAATATGCGTGAGCCTAAAGGCATATCAAAGTGGGTTCCAGGAAAGCATGTGAACAATCATTGTATCATCTTAACTAAACAGTAGCACACTGTGTGTGAACATTGTGCACATGAAATAATCTGCTTTGCCAACAGTTATGTCATCAAAAAATAAATAATCTTATTGGATTGTTGATGATGGATCAAATCTTTAAGAAATGGGTTGTCCAAAACTTCAAGTCAAAATTTTTGGTTCCAGACCAAAAGAGTGGGTATCTAAAGGTATTTTAGGTACAAAATATATAAAACAACATTCATATACTTATAAATATCTTTAATTATATTTTGCTTTTGATGTGTTTCTATTATCTGTTACAATGATACACTTACCGTATTTCCCCCCCAAAAAATGTGGTGAAGATGCCCATAGGACACTTCCTAAAAAAGTAGCACAGATTTGTTCGGCATTTGTATTCAGATGACAATTTTCTTTCATTATACATATTGACAGTACGATGTACCTTGACTTTTTTCATTCAACATTAGGTGTATTTTAGTAGTAGTAATAGTTCACAACTTTCTTTTCAGGGTAATCCAACGTAAGAAGGATTTTTTTTCAACAGCAATAAACTGTTCAAAATTGTTATTTTGTTGATTGGCTTTGTAGCTGTAGCATATATTGTACTTCTGTCCGTCCTCGGAGAGTGATCCCTCACTTGTGGCTCTCCATGAGGTTTCTGTGATTTTCAGTTTTTCCTCGCCCTTTTCAGTGTTAAGGGCAGAGGATGACCCTCTGTACTTATTGTGAAGCTTGATGAGGCAAATTGTTATTTATGAATATGGGCTATACACATATTGATTATCTGTATATATTTGATTGATTTGATTAAAAATACAATTTGTCATTTTAAAATGTTCAATTTCTGAGAGGTTTGTGGACCAAATCCAAACTGTAATGATTTATTAATGGATTTCTGATTTAATGATATCATTTCCTTGATCCAGCGATGTAATTATGCAAGGAAAAAAAAGTGTGTAAAATATCATATAGTCCAATTCATTCACTCTACTTTCTCTTTACCCCAAAGGATTGTTATGTAAATAATGACATTGCTGGTCAGGTGAACATGCAATGCTAAAAATGGATAGTAGGCAAGCTAAAATTACAGTAATAAATGAATATTGAATAAATTGTTTACTTAAAGTGATGTCTCCAGCACTGAAATGTGAGTGAATATTGAACTTTATTGGGGAGTTGGCACACCTCGAAAACATGAATTCTTACCACAGTGAGTTCTAACCTAAAAAAAAAATAGAAGCCATGCAGAGGGAGACATAGACTCCTAAAAATAAAATTGAAGCAATTCAGTTAGAGGTCCATGTTGGAAAGCACTCAGAGGCTAAAAACAACGTGGAGATAACATCTCATTCTCGGAGGATCCAGCCTTTTCACTGAGAGACACTGCAGAGATTGAGGCTAGTGGAGGTTAAACTTGTACAACGATCCCAGAGCCCTGTTTGAGCTCATAAACTCAGTGGTAATGTTACCCAATCTTCTTTTCCTGAGCCTGAGCGTGATCTCGTTAAAGATCATGTACAATTGGTGAAGAACATTAAATCCAGTCCGATTGTTTTCCTTTCATTTTTCACCATGTCACCCCTGCCTCTTCCGTTCAGTTTCACCTAATTACAACCTCTGAGTTGTAGAAAACAATCTCTTTCATGAGCTCATCCTATTGTGCCCATGATATCATTTAAGCTAAACTCTGCAAAGCAGTATTAACCACTAACTACCTGTTCTCTGATTTCTGGCTCATTCTCTGACAGTATGCCATGTATTACCCTTTTCTAAAATAAAAATGTTATTTTATCACAGCTGACATCTTTTACAAGATTTTTGTTTTAGGCCGAGTTCCTTTGGTCCCCAGGTTACATTGATACCCCCTGGAAGAGTTAATGTCATTTTCTCCTCCACAGATGTAGAGGATAATCCAGCTGAGCCAAACCGTTTTCACATCAGATCCATTAACTTCAGTACAGTGCTGTCTAAAGACAAGCTGGAAGTATGCCATCAGCCATTTAGAAAAAGGGGAGGAACATCCTGTCATCCACCAAAGAGTGAGTGAAGTTTCTCAGTTCTCTTGGGTGGTATACTATCTTGTATCCAAGGACATCCAGCAGAGGTTGGCAGGCAGTCTGAGTGTAAACGACCATGTCGAACGATAGCTTCACCCTCCAATTCTCTGCATTAGCAGCAGAGTCTCGAACTGTGGTGAACTTATGCCGCGATGACAGATCAGTGCTACCCCGAGTGTTATTAATAATCCAGTCCTCTACACTCTGGTCCAGGACCAGACCTAGGAAACTATAGAGCTCTCTGGTTTTCTGTAGAGGAAACCTGGCCATGTCCTCATACCTGAGAAGAGAGAGAGGAGCATACAGTAGGAACAAAAGACAAAGTAAGACGTGCAAGGAGGCTATTAATGACAAGGTCGATACCATTACAAGAACAATAATCCTAAAAGATTGATTTCACAGTTGTTTGCTAGTATTATTGCATAGTATCTGCTCCCATTTACTGCATGGCTCTTTTCATTACTAACAGCTTAGATTATTTATTAATTAAATGTTTTATTTGTATTAGATTTCATTCAATGGGTTGTCAGTAGATTATAATTGACTAATTGCTATATTGAATCAAATCCATCAATCATATATTTGCAACGTCCATATTTACAAATACATTTGGACCGACTTAATGCATGTGTTCAACATTCCATTGGATCAAAATCCATGTCTTCTTCTGGGACCCAATTTACTGAGGCTACAATCTACTGCAGTGCCATGAGTTTGCTTCCGGTTTGCGGCCCTTTGCTCATGCCTGATTTCATACTTTCTGCCCCTTTAAGGAAGGCTTGATAAAACATAAAGATATACTTGTCTCTTTATATGATAATACTTACTACTTAATACTAATTTCATTATTAAACAATTCTTTAATAAGCATACATCAAATTCTATCCAAATATAATTTTATATCAATTAAATGAAATTAGCATTTATATTGCTTGCTTCAGAGTCCATCCCAGTCCTTCTCACCTGAGCAGCATGTACCTCCCCCTAAGCCAGGCAGGTCTGGACAGGCCAATGGACACCGACCTGAGAAAGTCCTCACACACTGTGCTTATCTGTCCCAGGTCCAGGTTGTGAGGTCGACGTCCAGTTGCTCTCCACAGACGCCACAGCCGGTAAGTGTCTCGGAATGTCTCAATTCGAGATGCCAGGATGCCACGTGGATCTCGAACAAGCTGGACCACCTAATGATGAAGATGATGACTGATAATGAAATATATTCATAGCAGCAGTACAAATGTCTCTTAAGCATATGATTAAAGGTCTGTAGATTGGATATTTGCATTTCCATGTTTGTGCATGTTTACTTTCACTTTGCATTTTAAAGGACAAAAGATTTCATGATTTAACTACCTTGGAGGAGAGGCAGCCAACCAGTTAAAGGCAAACAGGTGGCACCTGAGTGCAGGCTTAATACATTAAACGAAAATAAATGAAAGTATGTAAGACTTATTAACTAAACTAAACTGATACCAGTCTTAAACCTCTCTTGCCTGAACTTTTTACGCCAAGTAATATTCCTAAATAAAAGCGATTCTGACGTTCTTAATGTAAATATATAAAACCCTTGTTTTGATTGGATATGGCGCTATTAAAGCTGCTATTGATGTCTGCTTTTTACAGAGCACATGCTGCACAATGCTCAGCCAGACCTATGCACACTCATGCGCACTCATGCAGTCACACTCATTATGTAATACTGTCAATCGCATCAGAATGGCACAGACTTAGAATTGCGCATCGTCCCACACAAACATGCACATGCAAACACACAAGTCGGGGGAAATTTGACCTCTGCATTTGACCCATCTGTGGCGCATGCAATGCCACAGAGCAGTGGACAGCTGAGAGCGTCCAGGGAGTAGATGGGGTTAGTGCCTTGCTCAAGGGGCACTAGAGGTGGCGTCTCTTTTGTTAGTGGTGGGGGTTCGTGCATCCTTCCAGAGGGAGACCGCTCGACTGGGCCTTGAACCGGCAACCCTCTGTTCCCTCACCACTAGGCCACACTTCCTCTATTCTGGGAGTCTGTGTTGGTCAAATTATGTGTCCATGTGTCAGTAAATGTTATTGGAGTATCTCTAAGGGACTGCAGTTGTCATTATGTTCAATCAATACCAATTTAGAACTGCATAGACTGATCATGTACCCTTCCATCACCCACTCCACTATGTCCTCATCTAGTGTAGAGGGATAAAATGCAACATCCTGACTCAGTGGTACCACCCTGATCAGTCAATCCATTAGCCAGTCACATATCATTAATCAGCTCTTTGCCAAATCTCTGTATATTTTTGAAAAGATAAAGCGATTCACAGTGAATGATACAAAAAATACAATAAAACTCTCAAAATGACTTTCAATGTTAAGACCTGGGTTCAAAGACTCCTGGTGCGTCAAACAATTCCACTAGGTGAAAATGTGTCATCTTACCAACATATAAATCACAATGAACATAAATTATTTTTCCCAACTAAGATTTTCTGTTGGTCATATGGATGAGATTGTTATGTATTGTTTATAGCCCTAAATGAATTTCAAGCCATGATATGGTTTAAATCCTGTCTTTTAAACAAACATTAACTACCTATTTAACCCAATTGGCCTTTCAAAATAAATCTAATCTCAGATGTGCACATAACTGTGTTTTTTAGAGGTGGCCCAGTGGGGAGGTAAACATGCATCGGACCAGAGGGTTGCCGGTTTGAGGCGGTCTCCCCCTGGAAGGATGGAAGAACCCCCGCCACTAACAAAAGAGGCTCCACCTCTAATGCCCTTGAGCAAGGCACTTACCCCATCTGCTCCCTGGACGCTCTCATGCCTTGCATGCGCCACAGATGGGTTTAATGCAGGGAACAAATTTCTTCCGACTTGTGTGTTTGAGCATGTGCATGTTCTAATTCTAATTCAAATGTTCTTGAACACATAATAACATAATAAAGCTCAAATGTTTCAATGTCATTATCATAATGAGACACAGAACATAGGGATGTATAATTTGTCTCAACAAAGCATACCTGTTTTTGAGTTTAACTAGTAAACTAAAAACTGCTGATGACACACTGAGGACTTTTGAGTAAAAATGGTCAATAAGAAACAATCACAAGACAGACTACAACCTGAAAGTTTAACATCATGCAAACAATGTTAAAGTTTGAGCGGGGTCTATAGGTTGGGACAGTGGTCTAACAGCACAATCGGATTGCTTTTCTGATTTATACAAATACACACATATATAACACATTTTTATTATTTAAATATGAGTTTTCTTTTAGCAATATAAAATTAAATAAAAATACAAAAACAAATTATATAACATATAATTAATTATATAATTGATGTAAAGGTACAACATCCTTGTTGTGTGTTTACAAGAAACAAGCAACAGCTTGATCAAGTTGCTTTTGTTAAACTATCTCCAGTCTCAAGCAATTCCAGTTTCAGCACAGAGGACTTGGAACTCCTTACGGAAGTCTTACTCGTGTTAAAGCTTTCACTCAAGTGTAACACTGAAATACAATCTGTAATACACAATGATATTGATAATAATACTATTAGTAATAATATTTTTCTTTTACCTTAAGGTTGAGTCTTGGGTCCTCAATCAGGGCCCTAAGGTCGCTGATTTGGGGAATGCGGACAGTCTTGATAGCTGCGTGGCGCTTTGCCTTGCAGGCATCAGCAGCAAGCGACACATTGAGCACCCCACATCTCTTCACACACTCCCCCTCGTCAGTCAGCACTAGACTCTGCTCATCTGGACCCAGAATAACCTCACATACAGGAGGGGAGCACAGAGACCGGCCTAAAGACAGGACACAAACAAAGCAACCAACCGTAACCAAACAACACCAACATAGATTAAATGTTCCTGAAAAATCAATGTGAGCATATGAATGAAAGCAGGACAAGGGGACAAAGGGCAGTGATGCCTGTGCCTTACTAGCTCCTCTTCTGAACAGCTTGTCAGTGGAGTGGTTGGCAGGATGTGGTCGTATGTAATTTTCCAGACTAATGAGGTGACAGTTGTACAAAGATCTCAACAGATCTCTTGCTGCCCCCATCATTATCCTCCTCTCAGCCAGGTTCCGACTCTGTGGCAGCCGAGGAAGCAGCGCTGACTGGACGTGGTACAGGGGCTCGAACAGATAGAAGATCTGGGAAATAAAAAAAAAACACCCAAGATAATATGTGACAGACTATGGAGCTACACAACCACATTTTCCAGAAAAAAACAATAAAACACAACCATCATATTCCAGTAGGTACCTGTAAAGGTTTGGACATTGAATACTCTTGAAGTTTATGTTTTTTTCTATTGGACCTTGAAGATTAAGTGGGAGCTTGATTTTATATTTCAGTTGTTTTCCTTCAAATTATTAATAACATTTCAGAGATTGTAGTGCATCATTTAATAGTTCCAAATACCCTGTGTTTGGTTTACAATTCTATTATTGGACTTAAGACATTTTTTTGTTTTCTTATGTTGCCTTAGTTGTCTAATTTTGTATCTTGTCTTACTTTCATCTACCCTGACTAACTAACATATAAATATGTCCACAGATTTTAATTACATGTAGTAGTAGTTTGCTACTCAATTTTCAAGACATTTTCTTGTCGCTGGCCCCAATTATCGCATTTCCAAACAAATTGCATTTCCAAACGAAAGGCTCCTTTGCACTTTAGACTTTACAACCGCATCTCGACTCCTATATTCCCATATACATTTCTAACCTCTGGATGCTGGTTAAACAGCTGGCCGACAAAGGAAGATCCGCTCCGCGTGGTGGCCAGAATGAGAATGTGGGTTCTTTTGTTTGCATCATAGGTAGGAACAGAGTCTGTGGGGGAAGATTGGGTATGGGAGAGGATCTCATTGCAGTCTTGATCGGAGCCCGCAGGTGTCACATCTTTGAGGCTGCAGTTAGCAGCTTGGCTGGTGGTAGGTAAGCCCTCTGAGCAGAGCAGGCTTAGTGACTTGGTGGAGAAGGTGCGGATGGCCGTATACTGGATTGCTATGGAGGCTAATGCTAGCAGCACCATGGATTTCCAGGAACACTGCATGATGAACCAAACAGAAGTATCAGGAAGCCACAGCACTGTCCGCAAGACAATGGAAAAAAAAGCAAACATATATTAAGACAGTTTTTTTGCACTTCAGTGTTTTAGGTGTAATGTAATGCATGTTTCAAACCATTTCCAGCAGCAAGTAATAATACTTTTTAGCAAAAGAGCTCTGGCAAACACAAATACTGAATAAGAGTTTCTTCTTTTCTGAAGAGTGAAGAGCTCTTCTCAGGATTACCAAGGCTGCTCTTTCTTAGATATGTAGGTATCGAGGTTAGGCTAGGTAAGAAATGTTAGAAAGAGTTACCGGAACGTGAGGCTGGCTGCCTTTCGCTAAGGCTTTTTTAATGTCAACCAGTTTGTGTCAACTGAACTGAGGGAAAGATGAAAGGATTGTTGTTCAAAGTTTTCTCCTGGGGAGGAGCACTTAAGAAAAAATACATCCCAACATTACATCCCCTATTAGGGTTAAGGCTCCGGGAGCCTTAATACACTTCAGCCCCTGATTCACTAAAATAATATGCATAGCCCCAAAAACATCCAGCCAAAACTCATAAGCCTGATTACATAATATATATCCAAATGAATCTCTGAGTCTACGACACATATAAGACCAGAGGCGGGTGCACATTTTTCCAATTATCTTTTTTGTTATTGTGTACATGGTGTGCTGTGACTGTTCATTGCAGATGTCAAGCAGCGAGAGAGTGGGGGGTATTCTAAAAACTCAAATTTGGATGGATGAATGGATGAAAAACTAAGAACTACATCTGAACTGTACAGTGAAAGATTTGCCTCTCAAAGAGTCACTGGAAAAAAATTCAGTTACCAATGTTTCTTGCAGAATAACTGTTGGACACTACTAGATAACGTAGAGATCCATCCAGGAATACGGTCACACACATAAGGTAGTCGTGAATACAACAGGTGTGGTACTAGGTGGACAAAGCATTACAGTTGTTCAAAAGTCTTAAGTAACACATTAGTGACTGTGTACAATACACAACTGTTGATAACAGGTATCATTTCTTGCATCCATGACCTCAGTAGTACTGAAATTCTGCACAAATTTTAGTGCAATTTTAGCACAAACTGGGTGAGCATAACTATTTTCTGTTTGAAGTTGGATTAACATATTTTTTTTCTAAAGCAAACATGTTTTACCATTCAGATTTTGTTGGATTTCACACAGTTGGGTTGTAAGACATAGGTGGTAAAGCACATTTGTTAGCGTTCACAACAGTGTGCATAATTCTTATAATCTTATATAAATATTAGGGATAAACTCCTAGATCCGCTATTTATTGTTTATTTATTTTACATTTTTTGAAAGCAAATGTATTCTTGAACTAAACCAAAGAAGTGTTATGAAGAGGTTTGGTCACTGGAAAGTTTATCAGGAAAATATATAAAAATTAATTAAAGAACAATGTCAGGACAAATTATATTATGATGATATGCGTCGCAAATCTGACTTTGTAATGCATTCTTCTGGCTGACAAAATGTAGCTATGGACATAATCATAATCATATTTTGATTGAATCTGGAAATCCTGGTTCGATCTATCTATGTATCCATCTATCACAACAGTGCGGGAGCTCAGCGGTCCATCATTACGTCACTGTACCATACTATGCGTATCTGTCCTCCCTCTGTTGTTGAATATTTGTGTACGCTTTCTTTCCTCGAGCCTGCGCCGTCATTCCCATCTTAGCGTTATCCCTGACCACCGCAGTCACCCCCTGCATCTCAGGGGATGATGACGACGCTTCGCGGAGTTACCTCTCTTCCTTCCCGTGGCTGTTAGCACGAGGCGGCGGGTTGGCTGTGGCGGAGACATAACGACGCGGCTGTTGCTGCCGCCGTGAGCGAGAGCCTCCGCCACCCGCACCAACACAAGCCTGCGTCCTTCTTCATGCCGCACAGGGAGGGCGACATGACGCTGCGGCTAGTCCAAATCAACCGCACGGACGTTGCAGGTGCCGGCACACCAATGTACTCGTGGTAGTGGTCCACGTGACGTCCGTGAATGACACAGGTCCGTTTAACGCAAAGGATAACAGCAGTGCTTCGCCCCCCCCCCTCTCTCTCTCCTCCTCTCTGACTTCACTCCTCTAAAACCACTGCTGCCATCCTCCACATCCCCTCCGTCCTCACACGCACGCACGCGCGCACACACACTCCCCCCCCTCCACCTGCAACCTTTACTATCAAAAGAGCGACTTCGCCTCCTCTACCACCAAATAAAATGTATCTGGAGTTGAAATACCTATCTACTTGCCACCCAGGGCATTAACGTTTTGCCACCCATGGCATTACCATTTTATCTAGTTTGTATTACCCTCAGAGTCCAGAGCCCAATCAGAACATTATAAGAGGCACATTCCGAGCAACAGCAAGTTACCATTTCTAAATCTGTTGTTATATTGAACAAGTACCATAAATATGTTTTCTTTTATCAATTTATTGTAAACCATGACAAGTGTCCCTGTTAGAGTGAGGTGAAGTGGTCCAGCACAAAAATAAGTACACAGCTAGGATTTACTGTGGGGCAACAATTACATGTTTTATCGCGATCAATTGCATTGTTATGCGCACAATTCAATAATTAATTAAAAATGTATGTATTGCTCAGTTCTATTTTAAAAGTATGTAAGTAGTAGGGACAAAAGTGCAGTGACACTTGTGTGCTGCCCTCAATAAGGAAGCTGAATATGTCTTGGCAGTAAGCTAAACATCTTCTCTTCATCAGGACTCTGAGGACAGTAATCATGTTTGTCCAAAGGTTTATTGATTGGAAAAGGGTAAAACTAAGAGCACACAAAAATACATTATCAGAAAATATGCATACTGTAAATATCTTGTAAATACACTTTAAACATTGTACGCTGTAAGTATGAGCAACATCATTGAATTACTTATTTTTTTTTAATTACTTCACTCATTTTAACATATGTATTGCATATTAATTACTTTATTATTTTCAAACTATTGATAAAGTGACTCAAAACAGTTGTATCATAACATGTAATATATAGTAGTTTTAACTATGTTTAACTATGCTACAAACTCCTGGCAAATATAAGCATAGCATATGTTATAAATGAAATCAACAGAGCTCACTTGGTAGGCACTTTACATCAAAGTACACAAACCCAAACATAAGGATAAAAGAAGACATTGCATACCAATGATGCTTCGTATGGGAGAAGGTACAAGCAGATGTTTACTGATGAAACAGACAGAAGGTAACAAATGGCATAAGGAAGAGTCCTAATGCCATTTGTCACCTTTACTTCCTAAACACAACTTATTTTCTATTTCTTGTGCTTTGTAAAGAGACCACTTCCCCCTTGTGGCTGTAACATGAATTGTCCTGGTAAAACATGAATTAAATCACGGTTACAGAACACTCCCCATCTGGCGGGATTAAATTGCCACTACCCAAACAGTACATAACAGTTTTTATGGTTTATTATCTGGAGTTAAAAGCAGGACCAACTCAGTAACAGGACACATTACGATTTAGATCCATTTTTCCTGGCGACTTTATTCTCCACCTTGCGCACTCTGCCATCTTTGCTGGGAAAGACTTGAGTGATGCGTCCTGGAGGCCACTCATTCCTCTTTAGTTGGTCGTCCTTGAGAAGCAGGATACCCTCAAGCTGAAGGTCTGCCTGGGAAGACTGCCTCTTCCTTCGTGGCTGAAATGAAGAAAGATACTGCTTCTTCCATCTATCCCAGAAGGTCTGAGCCAGATGTTGGACTTGGCGCCACTGGTGCCTATGAATGTCTTTGACCTGGTCATCAAATGGTGCAGAATGGATGCTCACTTTCTGAGTGATGAGAGTTGCAGGTGTAAGTAAGAGTGGATTGTCTGGATTGGTGGACATTGGAATGAGAGGTCTGGCATTGATAATAGCGGCCACCTCCGCCAGAGTGCTTAATGGGTCCAAAAGGAACTTGTCCACAGAACTGTTGAAATTGGAAGGAATCTTGAGCTCCTTGCATGCACTGACAAAGTTGGTTCCTCGATCAGAACGGATGATCATATCTCTCTTCTTGGACCGCATGGATAATGGTTATCTTAGCCTGTGAGATTGCTGTGAGGCCATGATGCCAGCCTTTGAAGCCCCTGGTTTTGGTTGCTCGATTGGTTTTGAACAGATGGGCAATATGAGTGAGGCGAGCGATGGCATGGATCAGTGAATTCCGCTTGAAAACTTGGAGAAGCGTTGAACCCCAGATGTTTGCTCAACATGGTTGTTTTCAATGTGGAAACCTGAGGGTGGATCTCTGCCTCGAAGAAAGGTTCACAAGCTCAAAGGGGCTTTCCTCAGCATGTGCTTGCTGAGGGCATTTTCACTGCTCGGGACAAGAGCAGCTCCTTATCCATTGTACTTGATTACCAGCCATGCCCAGCCTCCGCTGAGGCATATCTGGACATCTTCGACGGCACGACGGCAGCGTGCGGATGGCCCGAGGAGGAGTGGACGTTGCGGTTGCTGCCCCTGCTCACCGGGGGAGCGCAGCTAGCGGCGCACAGCCTACCACCGGAATCGCGGCAGAGCTATAGGCACCTGAGTAAGGCCATCCTAGACCGGCTTGGGAGCACGCCAGATGGTCATCGCCGCCGCTTCAGAGGACTCCCCTTCACGGATGCCGACCGTTCCTTCACATACGGGCAGCAGCTTCTTGATGCGGCGAGGCGCTGGCGCCGACCGGGGAAACACTCCGCTGAGACCGTCATCAAGCTTGTGACACAGGAGCAGTTTGTCACCGGCATGCCAGCCTTGAGGATGCAGTCGTCCTTGAGGAGGACCATCTCACTCTACCCCGGCAGAGCCAGGTGGGGGACCCACGGACACCACGGTCCTGGGCCTCATCCGGAACAACGACGAGGCGGCCTACAGGAGAATGGTGTCCCAGCTGGCAGTGTGGTGTACATCCAACAACCTTGAGCTCAACGTCGACAAGACGGTGGAGCTGGTCATCGACTTCCGGAAGCATTCACCCCCCACTCCACATCAACAACACAGCTGTTCAAGTGGTGGACTCTGTCAAGTTTCTGGGCACCACCATCTCCAGCGACCTGAAGTGGGAGACCCAGTCAACAAGTTATCAAGAGGGAACACCAGCGGGTGTTCTTCCTAAGGATACTGTTGAATGTCTCCCCGAAGGTTCGCACACAATTCTACAGAGCCACCATTGAGCGTCCTCATCTCCTCCATCACCGTGTGGTTCCCAGCATCCTCTGCCAACACAAAACACAGACTGGAACACGTCGTGCAAACAGCCAGCCTCATGGGTCACCAAGAGAGGCCTGTGAGTGTTCTGCACGATTCCAGATCCAGGCAGCAGGCCAGCAGGATAGTGGGCGACCCGACTCACCCGGCACACGCCTGTTCAGGTCCCTCCCGTCAGGCCGCAGGTTCAGATCTGTCAGGACCAGAACCACCAGGCATTTGAACAGTTTCTTCCCTCAGGCCATCTCTCTCCTCAACAAGAGACCCTAACCCATCATCGACACTGATTACAAAAACAGTCCCTCACGCACTGCATTCCTGTATTATGTTTAATCTGGATAAAGACAGTTAATCCAAACTCACAATTTTTTGAACTATGATCATTCTGATAAATGTCAATAACCTAAACGCACTGCATCGTATTATTATAATTTGAGAAACGTCAATAACATTCAAGCGCTATATATTGCAATATGTAAATGACAATAACCACGCACTGCATACTGTACACATGACTACTGCTCACATCAAACACTTACCATATATTGTATCTACATGGATAATTCTTCACTCACTGTATATATTGAGACTGCTATCACACACTTAAGGCCACACTTTAACACTGACTTCTTTTCTCTTTAATTTATGTCTCATGTTGTATGTCTTATGTGTTCATTCACTGGCACTGTACACCAAGTTAAATTCCTCTGTACCTGTACATTTGGCCAATAAAGCGATTCTGATTCTGATTGTGTACTTTAATATGTGGGGTTCCGTTCTCCTTTGAATTAAAGGCTATGCATTTCTTTGATTCTAAAATAAGACGGTGTGTTTGTATATATGTTTATAATTATCTATGGTGAATTTCCTATTTAATTGACAGAAGGCTTATGTGCAGGAAAAGATGTTTCAACCCAGTTTCCAGCTGGGGACTTTTCATGTGTGAAACAAATGTGATAACCACTACAATACTGTAACAAATGTCTGTTGAAGAATGTCCTGCAAGATTTGCCAAAGTGTCAACAAACTTGGCATACAAAATGTTTCTGCAAACAACAAGAGAGATTAAAGATGTTTCCTCCCAGTCTTAAGTCTGGGACCATTCGTGTGTTAGATGAATGTGATAACTATTACTCTACCGAAACCGATTTCTGCTAAGGAAAGTCCTGCAAGATTTGCCAGTGTGTCTGCAAAATGTGTATCCATCAAGAGAGGCAAAAGACGTTTCCACCTGGGGACTTTTCGGGTGTGAAACAAATGTGATGACCATTACACTACGGAAACCAATGTTTATTGGGTAAAGTCCTGCAAATCTGCAAAAAGTGTATCCATCAATAGAGTGGAAAGATGTGTCCACCCTGCCTCGAACAGGGGACAATTTGTATGTCCGACGCATGTGATAACCACTATACTACGGAAACCTTTGTCTGTCGAGGAAAGTCCTTAAAATCTGCCAATGTGTTAAAAATATAAATCCATCATGACAGAGTAAAGATTGTTCCCACCCAGTCTTGTGCCAGGGACCTTTCGTGTGACAAATGTGATATCCACTACACTACGCAAACCGATGTCTGTTGAGGAAAGTCCTTAAAATCTGCAAATGTTTCTGCTAAAAGTGTATCCTTCAAGACAGTGGAAAGATGTTTCCACTCGGTCTCGAGCATGGGACCTTTCATGTGTTAGACGAACATAATAAACACATTACTACGGAAACAGATGTCTGTTGAGGAAAGTTCTTAAAATCTGCCAATATGTCTACGAAGTTTGCATACATAATGTGTCTGAAAACACCAATTGAAAGGAAATATGTTTCCAGCAGTTTTGAGCAGGGGATATTTTAAGTGTAAGTCAATTGTGATAGCCCCCACGATCGCAAACCGATATGTATTGAGAAATCTCTTGCAAGATTTGCCAAGGTGTCAGTAAAACATGTATCAATCAAGAGAGACAAAAGATGCTTCCTCCCGGTATCGAGCCAAGGACCTTTTGTGAGGGAGTCGAATGTCATAACCACTACACTACTTAATCCGATCTCGATTCAAGGAAAGTCCTGCAAATCTGCAAATATGTCTGCAAAAAGTTTATCCACCAAGAGAGTGGAGAGATGTTTCTACCTGGCCTCGAAGCGGGAACAATTTGTGTGTCCAACGCATGTGATAACCGCTATACTACGGAAACCGATGTTTGTTGTGGAAAGTCCTTAAAATCTGCCAATGTGTCTGCAAAATGTAAATACATCATGCAAGAGTAAAGAAGTTTCCCGCCCGGTCTCAATCCCGGGACCTTTCGAATGTTAGACAAACATGATAACCACTACAGTAAGGGAACCTATGTCTGGTGAGGAAAGTCCTGGAAATCCACCAACGTGTCCACAAAGTTTGCATACATACTGTGTATGCGTATCCATCAAGAGAGACAAACAATATTTCTACCCAGTTTCGAACTAGGGACCTTTTGTGTGCGAGACGAACGTAATAATAACCACTCTACGGTAACCTATGTATTGTTAGGAAAGTCCTAAAAATCTGCCAATGTCTCTGCAACATTTGAATCCATCAAGAGAGACAAAAGATGTTTCCACGCGGTTTTGAGCCAGGGACCTTTCGCGTGTTCAGACGAATGTGATAACCACTACACTGCGGAAACCAATGTCTAGTGACGAAAGTCCGGGAAATCCGCCAACGTATCGATAAAGTTTGCATACATACCCAGTATGTGCATGCATAAAGAGAGACAAACAATGTTTCTACCCGGTCTCGAGCCAGGGACCTTTTGTGTGTGAGACGAATGTAATAACCACTACACTACGGAAACCAATGTATTCTTTGGAAAGTCCGGGAAATCCGCCAACGTGTGGACAAAGTTTGAATACATACTGTGTATGTGTATCCATCAAGAGAGACAAACAATGTTTCTACCCGGTTTCAAACTAGGGACCTTTCGTGTGTTAGACGAACGTGATAACCACTACACTACGGAAACCAAGATCTGCTGAGGAAAGTCCTTAGAATCAGCCCATGTGTTTGCAAAATTTGAATCCAGCAACAGAGAATAAAGATGTTCCCGCCATGTCTCAAAACAGGGACCCTTCTTGTAATAGAGGAATGTAATAACCACTATACTACGGAAACCTATGTATTGTTAGGAAAGTTCTGAAAGTCTGCCAATGTGTCTGCAAAATTTGAATCCATTAACAGAGAATAAAGATGTTTCCACCCGGTTTCGAGCCGGGGACCTTTCGTGTGTGAGACGAATGTGATAACCACTACACTACGGAAACCAAAGTCTGGGGTGGAAAGTCCGGGAAATCCGCCAACGTGTCTACAAAGTTTGCATACATACTGTGTATGTGTATCCATCAAGAGAGACAAACAATATTTCTACCCGGTTTCAAACTAGGGACCTTTTGTGTGTGAGACGAATGTAATAACCACCACTCTACGGTAACCTATGTATTGTTAGGAAAGTACTAAAAATCTGCCAATGTGTCTGCAAAATTTTAATCCATCAACGGAGACAAACAATGTTTCTACCTGGTTTCTAGCCAGGGACCTTTCGTGTGTGAGACGAATGTGATAACCATTACACTACGGAAACCGAGATTGGTTGAGGAAAGTCCTTAGAATCAGCCCATGTGTTTGTAAAATTTGAATGCATCAACAGAGAATAAAGATGTTCCCGCCATGTCTCAAGCCGGGGACCTTTCTTGTAATAGACGAATGTAATAACCACTACACTACAGAAACCTATGTATTGTTAGGAAAGTTCTGAAAATCTGCCAATGTGTCTGCAAAATTTGAATCCATCAACAGAGAGTAAAGATGTTGCCGCCGGGGACCTTTGGTGTGTGAGACGAATGTGATAACCACTACACTACGGAAACCATTGTCTGGTGCAGAAAGTCTGGGAAATCCGCCAACGTGTCTACAAAGTTTGCATACATACTGTGTATGTGTATCCATCAAGAGAGACAAAAAATATTTCTACCCGCTTTCAAACTAGGGACCTTTCGTGTGTGAGACGAATGTGATAACCATTACACTACGGAAACCTATGTATTGTTAGGAAAGTCCTGAAAATCTGCCAATGTGTCTGCAAAATTTGAATCCATCAACAGAGAATAAAGATGTTTCCGCCATGTCTCAAAACAGGGACCCTTCTTGTATTGAGGAATGTAATAACAACTATACTACGGAAACCTATGTATTGTTAGGAAAGTTCTGAAAATCTGCCAATGTGTCTGCAAAATTTTAATCAGTCAAGAGAGACAAGAGATGTTTCCACCCGGTTTCGAGCCGGGGACCTTTCGTGTGTGAGACGAATGTGATAACCACTACACTACGGAAACCTATGTATTGTTAGGAAAGTACTTAAAATCTGCCAATGTGTCTGCACATTTTTAATCCATCAACGGAGACTAAAGATGTTCCCGCCCGGTCTCGAGCCGGGGACCTTTCGTGTGTTAGACGAACGTGATAACCACTACACTACGGAAACCTAGATCTGCCGAGGAAATTCCTTAGAATCAGCCCATGTGTTTGCAAAATTTGAATCCATAAACAGAGAGTAAAGATGTTCCCGCCATGTCTCAAGCCGGGGACCTCTTTGTAATAGAGGAATGTAATAACCACTATACTACGGAAACCTATGTATTGTTAGGAAAGTTCTGAAAATCCGCCAACGTGTCTACAAAGTTTGCATACATACTGTGTATGTGTATCCATCAAGAGAGACAAAAAATATTTCTACACGGTTTCAAACTAGGGACCTTTCGTGTGTGAGACGAATGTGATAACCATTACACTACGGAAACCTATGTATTGTTAGGAAAGTCCTGAAATTCTGCCAATGTGTCTGCAAAATTTGAATCCATCAACAGAGA
>JAFBJU010004495.1:0-66680 GCA_016785305.1 Colistium nudipinnis | reverse complement strand
GGGGGGGGCACACAGCCATAACACTTAGGATTTTGTTTTGATTTTCATTACACTGACGTTTTGGATAATCGCTAAACACCATGGCTAATCTTGAGAATTAGCAGCTGTTTTTCCAGCTGATGGCTACTTCCTGTTGATGCTTCTTCGTTGTTTTTAAATCCACTTCTTTTACTTTCCATGTGGTCAGCGTTGCCCTCAATGCCAGGATTCTGATTCTATTATTTTCCATTTACTGTAAGGGGAATGAAAGAAAATAATTTCCAAAAGGGAAAAAGACAACAGAAAGGAAACAATGCACAGGGATTAAAATGCTGTCCCTTAAAAAAATAGAAATTGCCATTCCCATCATCATATTTAACAGATAATTTCATAAAATCATTAAAATCTTGTTTAAAGCCCCATACATACTAACACAAATTAACTTCTACGACAAACTTTTTCATTTGTAATGCTTTAGAAAAATGTTCATATCTCTATTATTAGTTTATTATTATTAGTAGTATTTATTTTTATGTTGTCACCTATAGTAGCCCTATAATAGGGCCAATGTGGTATACCATACGAGCAGTGCTTGCACTCTACCTGTGGATGGCGTCCCACAACAGCAGACTGTGTTCTCTGTAGAAATAATTAGGGAGATGGAACACTCCTCTGTCAGCAAAGTCATTGTAGGGCTGGAGGGAGCGATAGGTCAGTGTCTTGTACTCCCGGGACCAATAGGCCTTTGCCACCTGTGGACACAACCTACACACAAACACAGGATCATCACCACAACCATCCTTGTCAAATAAAAATGCTGTGACATGACTAATTCCAATGTTTTGGACCACATACTATACTATGACATTTCCGAAGACACAGTGTATTCTTTGTTTTTTTCTAAGATTTTTGTAACAAATGCCATATAATGCCATTTTTGACCTCGTTTCATATTTTTGAATAATATAAAAAAAGCATTTTTTACACATTTTGATGTTATTTCACATTTGCGAACGACATGCTAAACTGTGGCATTTCTGGTCAAATGTTGGACCGAATACGAATAGTATGTGGTCCAAAAAAAACGACAAACTGCAAATTCATTCAGTTGCTTCTTTCCATTCAGCAGCTCCAACACTGCAGCTAATTGGTTGGAGCACGGATGAGGGGCGGGGGGACAGAGGAAACAAATCTTATGAATGAATCCCAGTGTGGTGACGTCAATTGGGGCCGCTTGACGCAGGTATCACGTGGGCAGGAGGGTGGCGGTATAAGAAAGCATCAGTCTGCTGTCCGTGGTCCTGAAAAGAGACGCGCCTCACGCGGAATCCCCCTCCCCGGAGAGAAGCACAGGGAGAGATCGCAACTCTGCAACTCTGCAACAACAACGGCATTGACGACATTCAATATTCGACAACCAATCAGCAACTACAGCAACTCCACGGTACCGGTAAGCGGACCTGAAGCTGTCGTGACGAGAAGGGGGAAGCTGGAAATCCTCCCGCTGCTCCCAACTCAACTATAAGTGAGTGTCAACTTGGCATTACTCCACCTGCTGCTCTCACAAAATTAAAGCAAATGTGATGATTAATAGTCAGGGATTTTCCTCACATTAAAATCCCCGTTACATAGTTTAAGTGTTTTTTTTTTCTTTCCAATCTTAAGTTGCGCTTTACATCAACAACAAACATAAAAAATGTGCGCTTGCGGGGGCGGGGCTGGGATTTCTTGTGATTATGATGTGGCATAGGTTTATTTTTCTTTAGATATATTAACTGTGACACTTGATATCTTTGTTAAATAGATAAGGTCAACGGCTTATTATTTATTTTTTTTTATTTTTTTTTTACAGCTGACCGTGTTTGGACACTTGAGTGGTTAAAAAAAAGTATTTGCTTTGTGTTGACTTGTGGCTCATCCATCCATATTCATCATCATCATCATCATCATCATCATCATCATCATCATCATCATCATCATCATCATCATCATCATCATCATCATCATCTTCATCCTCTTAATTACCATTGTTACCACCCATCATCACCATGACTCACTTTGCCAAAAAATAACCAGATTGAAAAAAATTAAATAATCTGGCATCATACCAATTGTGTGCATTAATGTGCAGTGACGCTTGCAGTATAATTTACCACAGACATGGTGACAATGACTGTCCTCTGACAGCATGAAAGCATTTGAACATGTCAATGTTGGTCAGGGCTTAGGGGATGTAGAATTGCTGTGTTGGAGGGGGAGGGTACTCCCCATGTTCGACTCCTGCCCATCGGATGCAGATAATTCATCTGTCTTGCTGGTATAACACAGGGTGGGATCTGCTCATTCTGAGAGACCACCTTCTGCAGGACAGTGTGAGACAGATGCAGCCAAGTCAAATTGTTTGTTTTCTGGACGGAGCGTGAGATCAATTATGTTAGATGCTGTAAGGCTGCACTTAACATATAACACATCCTCTGCAATCCAGCCACCTCCACTGCTGCCACTGCAGAATATGCCTGACTCGACCACACCTACGGCCGGCGATGGCTTTTTAATGAACACATTTCCACCACTAAAAGATTGATTGTTGGAGAGATATTTTTTCAAACATGGAGTGTGTCGAGCATCCATGCACCAGTATCCAAAAGCATTCAAATATGTAGATTTTACTCATGTATTTTTAATACGATGAATAAATGACATCTTAGACCATAACATTAAGGAGATTTATGAATGATGAATGGATATTTATGATGGATCTTTTCAACGGATCTTTTCATTTAACACAGCCGTTAGCAAGGAGAGCATGCCCAAATATGTAGGCCTTTTGCGTGTCCCTTCACTTGTTGCATTAAACGATGGCACAGTGTTTTTTTTAATGACCTCCCCTTCTTACATTGGGGGATGTCGTTAGAGTGCTATGCTCTACCAGCAAAATGGCATTCTAGCCTCTTGGTCCGGTCTCATCATCGTACACAGTGTCTAGTTATATCGATTTTCAGCCTCAATGCATTCCTAAATCCAACCAGGCATAGAACTATTTTTCTTTTCTTGAAAAAAATGTATACCCTCCCCTATATTATCTATTTTTTTTTTTTTTTTTTTTTTTTTTTTTATAAATCCAGCTCATCAAATATAAACAGCCAAGAATAAACAATGCACCTAAAATAAATTCAGTCACCATAAACAACTTGGACATCATCCACAAACCACATTAAATGCTAGGCTAAATAAGGTGAACAAACCTTTTTAAACTGATGAAATGCCATCACCCAAAACCTAAAAATAACCCTGCACAGCAATGAATGAATGAGTCAATCTATCAGTGGATTGCCCGATGCCCACTCTCCCCGATAACCATCACAATTCATAGATGTAGCTGGCCTACAGATCCCACATGAATTACCATCAATAACAAATATACACTATCTAAGCATTGATGCTCCAAAGCATCTTGCGGCCTTCCTCTTCCTGCAGGCGAACCATCGTCTTTTTGTACCTCTACACTCTTGAATAAAGTAAAAACTATTTCTGCAGTATTCGAGGATGGAATTCCTATGATATATATTTTGTTCTACAGGGCAGGAGAGTATTTGAAACTGAACATATCCTTCTGTGTTTTTCTCTCTCTCCTGCAGACATTTCAAATCCCCCTTCTTACTTGCAGCGGGTCCTGTGCTGAGTGGTCATGACTAGGTATCACAATGCCTCAAGTGCCCTTACCCTCCTGGTCTTTGTGGCGGGGGCCTCATTCCTTCATTTGTCCAGCTCCAATCATATCAACACCCTTTGGGATGTCAATAACCGGCATGGAAATCCTCCCCATGGGCCAATGGTTACAGGAGACGCTGAAGGAAGTGAAGAGGAGAGAAGATCATTACAGGTGGAAGAAGCAGATGCAGAAGAGGACCTCTTTAAAGATGTGGATCCCAAAACACTGGCAGCAGTTTTACTGGGGGCTCTGAATAACTCACAAGTGGAGAGAAGGATGATGGGAGAAGAGAGCAAAGGGCTGGAAAAGGAGAGCAAGGATGAGAGAGGGGACATTAAAACAGAAGAGGAATACAGACAAGTGAGAACAATGGAAGGAGTAGGCCGAGACAGAGATGGGCGCCAGGAGATAGAGCTGCTCATGGCTGCTCAGGGGAAGGAGCAGGGGAGACGAGAGGAAGAGGAGAGGAAGAAAGCCCAGGAAGAAGAGGAGAGGATGACGGAGAAGGTGACAAGTCGTACGACCAGCCAGACAGTCCAGGTCCAAACGGAGAAGCACTCTGCCAGTCCAGATGGACGAGCGGAGAACGGGAGGGACGCTGCACCCCAGCAGGGAGCGGCCAGCTCGGAGCAAGGAAGCAATGAGGAGGAGGAGCAGCTCAATCCAGAGGAGCTGAAGAGCCTCGAGACCATGATGAAGGAGTTTCCCCGTTTGGACACTGCCACTAAGAGGAAGGCAGACCCGGAGCAGAACCAGAGAGAGAGCAGAGGTTACAGCAGCAGCAATTACATCATGCCCATAAATAAAGGCGGCAATCTTGCCATGTCGAAGAAGAAACTGAAATGGCAGGAGGAGACGCAGAAAGGCCTAAACGTGCCAGCATTTGGGGAAGGGAATTTTATGGATGACTTTGAGGACAGTAATTATGGCAATAATGCAGCACAGCCCAAGACTCCGGCAGAGCAGGAGCTAATGGAAGAGGATGAGCCAGAGGACTCGGAGGAGGAGTTGAGTCCGGAGGAGGAGGAGGCCCGGGCCAAGGCGGAGCAGGAGGAAATGAGGAGGCAGGCGGCCGAGGCGCAGAAAGCCAAGATGGAGGAGAAGAAGTTGGCCGACATTGCCTCGGACATGCTGTTGCGCTACATGGTCAAACAGAATAACGGAAACAAGAAGTACAGCGCGTCTCTCTCCAACGCCGCAGAGGACAAGAGGTCCAACGAGGAACAGGAAGTGACAGAAGAGGACGATATTGACCCTCAGACCATCGACAAGCTGATCGAAATCTCCAGCAAGCTTCACCTCCCCGCTGACGACGTGGTGGACATCATCAGCGACGTGGAGAAGAAGAAGAAGAAAGACCTGCCGCCACCCGAGCTGCCGTCACGTTGGCAACAACCTTCGACTCCGCTGACCTCCTTGTTCTCCTCTCAAAATGGCTTCTCATCATCGCAGACTCCGACCACTCAAAACAATTACCCCTTCTCAAAGCAATCATTGCCAGCCGTCAATCTCCTCAAGACCTGGTTCCAGGACAAAACGTCGGCAAAATCGCAAGATCGCTGGAGCACACCTGCCGGCCCTCAGCTGGCAAATCAGAATCTATGGGCCAAACCGCAGAGGCCTCTATCAATCAAACAGAACCTCTGGCGCAAATTGCCCAAGCCTGTTCGGACTGGCTACCCTTCTAACCCCTCAGTTTACCCATTCTACTACCAGAGAAAGCTCTACCCGGACTATTACCCCATCTACCTCCCAACCGCCCCACGACCCAAACCCCGCTACTACATCCCCAGGCCTGCTCTCAGCCTCAACAACTACCTGGGAAACTCCGCGGACGACGCCAAGACATTCCCTCGTCGATTTCACAGCTGGGTCCAACCCCGGCTGAGATCCCCCCCCGCAGTGCATCGACAGGCGCCTTACTACAGCGGCTACCATCTTCCTCTGTACCCCCGTACATTTCCTGGAGCACGGTCGCCTCCCCGATTGCCGGTGATCTCGCCTGAACAGAAGCAGACGTATTACTCTGCCCGGGGACCGGCACTCATGAGAATTCAAGATTACTACAAAGCCGGAGAGCAGTCAGACAGCAGCAGCAACAGCCGCGACGATCTGGAGACATACATACAGCAGATTCTGATGAACAGGCCGCAGATGTTGGACTGAAGAGTGGATGAAGGCTGAGAGTGAGAGAGACAGAGACAGAGACAGAGAATAGGGCAAATATAAATAAGGAGAGATGACCAGAGCAGAGTTGTTTATCTTTATGATTTTGATTCGCTGGTATTTTTTTTTTTTAACACGTAACAAGTTTCTTTATATCATCGATTTGTTGTTATACGGGTGAGGACATTACAGCGAACTTCTTCTCCAAAAGTATTCTGGATACTTTAAAGACTTTGGAAGGACAATAAAAGACAAGACGCACATCTACACCAGGATGAACGTGGCCAGGGTGTAAATGTGACTCGGCAAAGATTTGCATCACGCTAGAACTTCTCATCCAATCTCCCAGCATGACAACATTCTCCATTTGGACATTGTACAATGCCAACAACGGAGGATGCTTAAATATGTTGTCACCTGTACCTTTTTTAAAAAAAAAAGTCAGAACAAGCGTAGGCCATGATAGTGGCTTGTGGAATAATACTGTGGAGACAGACACAGAGAACATTTGGGGGATTATCTCAGGCAGGGAATAAGAAAAAAAAATACCATCATTTAATCGGAAAATATTCAACACAACATTCAAACATAATGAAGCAGTGAATTCGACCACATGGCCATTAATTAAGTTTTGCTTTCAAAGCCTGCAAACCTCTGATTTCAATCGTTCCACCACTAGGAAAGGCTTGACTCACAGTGACTGTTATGCTTCATCCCAAAGCCGTTGGTTGGGGTCGAAGTCAGGTATCTCGTGTGGGACACACCAAGCTCGAAAAACCATCTGTGTGTGCATGGGGGGCCTTTTGTCAGTGAGACAGGAAAAAAACAACACATAAAGTCAGAAATCTCAGTCATGTCTAAATAATCAAATATACCTATTGGGGGGAAAAAAACATAAATGTAAATGTGTCATTTGTATTATTAGTAAAAGATTAATAATAATGTGCCACCTAAAATAAACAGAATAAACTTATCATTAAGGTTATCAATGAGATTAATATTGAAATAAAATGCACAACAAAAAAAACTACATATTTCATACAAGGGCTGTGGAAGCCACACTAACCCCGCTGTAATGGCTTGGATGACTCATCCTTTTGCATAACTTCAATTACCACGTTGCTATGGTGCCAAACCCTGGCCAAACTCCATACAGTTGACACCTACAGAGGAGGCTGCAGTGGTGGAGGATTGCCGGTCTTTGACTAAACATGATTCGAAAAAGGAGAACTCTGCCGTGTTTACGCGTTGTTAATTATTCCCTGTGAAAAGACCAAACTGACAATGTCTTTGTGTAACACTCAGTGGCTTTCCAACTCCGACTGTTGCACACCAAAACCCAATGGTGGGATATTTTTGGGGGGGATTCAATATGCCCAACCAAAGTGCCCCTTAATCCCAAAGTTTCACCAGTGCATGTGGTTTTCATATTGCCTTGTTTTTCCTTTATTGCCATCATTAACTCTAAGTCTGTTTAGATCCGTTTTAAGCCTTTTCCTAATTTTGCACAAACATCCATAAAGCATGTTATATATTTGTAGGTAAGATGTTGACGATGAGCAGAAGTCTGCTGCCTTACGTGTCGCTGTGACATTCCACCCATGGTGCTCTATTTTTATCTTCTTCTTTAAAACCACTTGATATTGGAGACTCTTCAATTCAGGTTAATCTGTCTGATTATTTGAAATAGCGTTCATCATAAACTTCACCACTTGGATCAGATGAAAGTATTTTCCTCGTATCAGTAATCGATTACGATTTCTTTTGCTCCTCTTTCTTGAATACGTCACTGGGAACAGGGCCAAATGCTCTTCGGTTTGTAGGTGTTGTTTGACCTTTGTGGCCGTCTGTTGCTAAGTGATGAGCAAACCTCAGCATCTGTGTTGCCAGGCCAGGACAGAATCATGGCATTGACAATCTAACACTGGAAAACTAAGTAAAAAAATAAAAATAAACGGGGAAAAAACAGAGCTTCAAAGAAACAAATCTTTTTGTATTTTTTTTTGTTGTTTTTCTACAAGATCGAGAAGGAAGTTACAGATTGAAAACGATGGGGTACAGTGTGCGCACGTTTCTCTATACTTGCATTTGAATTGCCTCTTTTTGTACAAGCATCAATTTAAAAAAAGCATTAAAAAAAATCTTAAAACTGACAGAAACAATGACATTGGTGTACCTAAAAATGATTGTTTGAGTCATGTATGCGGAGAGTATTGTCAATTGTCTTTCTAAATGTACCTTGTTGTAACCGTTGTAATAAACACGTGTTTCCTTGATGTAAATATGCGCATGTCAATGACTACTTTTGCTACACACAGAGAAACAAATAAAGTCATCTATTTTCTACCAAAACGCTTCATTGTGGAAACAGATAATTTTACGTGAGCCTGAGAGGAGACAGGAAAGGTAATGGAAAGCCAATTTTGATTAAATAAAACATAAATATATATATACATTAAATAAGAAAAAAAAAAAACATTTTCAAGAAATCAAATCTTTTAAGAAAGGACAGCAAATTAAGTCTGAGGAAAGTGGATCAAAAAACAAACAAAATGAAAGACTCCAAATAGTCCATCATGACAGCCAGTGGCTGCTTGTGGCATCAACTTGCATAACAGTTCCTGTATCGTTAAAATCCCTGTCACCAGATCGAATATTAAAATGGGCCTCCTCAGTGACGGTGTGCTGGATTCTAAAAACGACTCTTTTCCTGGATAAATAAATCTAGTGTAAAGCATGACATTCCTCTGTGTGTAGGCCTTTGGCTGAGCGCAGACGGTATCTAAAGGTGTGTGTGGGGGTGGGGGGTGGGGGGGGGTCAGAGAACAGGATTTTTCTCGCTTTGATGACGCTGCTCAGAGGTGGGGGTGTTCAGCAGGGTGAGGAGGTGAGCTCAAGTGCTGCAGGGATGTGCAAACACCCACACAGACCAGTAACGGCAAATGCAAAAGTCTCACTGAGGTGTGTAAGAACGAGCCCCCTGAGGTCGGCTGATCAATATTTAAAAAACCTGAGAACAGACGCGCATGTGTGTGTGTGTGTGTGCGTGAGAGAGAAAGAGGCGCCTGGAGACGAGAAATGAAATGGACACGAATTAGTGAGTGAGACTTTCACAGCAGGACGTCACGAAAAAGCTGCACTGAAAGAGGAATCTAAAAAGACGCTGCCCGTGAATATCAAAGGGAGAGCAGAAGAGGGGAAAGTGGAAGAAAAGAGGAGACATGGAGCACCCGAGATGATGGGGGTGAGGGAAAAGGAACACAGGGCTGGGCAGAGGCAGGGAGGAGGGAGTGTGGGAGGAGGGAGGGAGGGGTTGATGGTTGCAGCTCTGCCCACAGAGAGGTGCAGTGATTCATGATGTCACGTGGTGAAGACTGGGTGACTCATCCACCAACATCGTCATGCAGCCACTGCAGAGCACCAAAACACACACACACACACACACACACACACACACACACACACACACACACACACACACACACACACACACACACACACACACACACACACAGACACAGACAAAAGAAAAAACACAAAACAAATACACGCATACCTCAGACACTCACGTGCAAGCATGCACACAGAACCCTGAACTATGAGCTGCTGTCTGGCTCATTGTAAAATAGATTGCACTCCTCTCCTCACCAATCATTGTCTCTTGTGCAATTTCGATATAGGTATTTCGATCTCCCCGTCTTTCATACTGCAACACCAGAAGAATGACAACTCTGAGAGGTCACCAGGAATGTGGAGTCAAAATAAAATCAAACCCCCAGGAAACAAATGAATCAAAACCATGCGAACCAGTTCATCAAAATGCGGAAAGGAATTGCATCTTGTGCACAAACCGCCACATTTTAATTAAGCCCTCAGTAAAATGTGGCATCAGTATGTATGTATATTTTTCTTCTGGCCACTGCAGGACTACATACAATAGCTGTGTGCCTGCAACAAGTCTTTGGGAGGGGAATCACTAATAACACCAAAGCGTGCCGCCCTCTCTCTCTCTCCCTCTCTCTCTACATCACTTTGCAGGAGAGGCGGACTAGTGGCGAGGGAGACATGCGTCGGACCAGAGAGTCGCCGGTTCGAGGCCCAGTCCCCCCCCCCACACACACACCAACAAAAGAGACTCCCCCTATAATGCCCTTGAGCAAGGCACTTACACCGGACTCTCTCAGCTGTCCACCAAAATTTCAAAAATGAAAAGAATTAACATTTCAAAAAAATGCAATGACCAAAATAAGAGCAGCGAGATGCTTTTTAAGAGCACATTAATAAAAAATGGTACCTGAAAGGCAGTAAAACCCAGTGATGGACAGCCATTCTTTCAGAAGTCAAAGGGGATCCCGGGTGGTGTTCACGAGGAGGTCCTCTACACGGGATCCCTGTACAATTCCAAATAGAAGTAAGAAGTCACAAAACACTCGATGAACAGGCCCCATCAAATCACGGACAGCTGGTAGTTAGTGCCGGCTCACCATGCCTTGGTTACGCCACTATAGGCATAAACTGCTGGCGGAAACACCCATGATGCACCCATCTTTGCTGCTGTCGAAATATTTATATAAAATAATTGTATAAATAATTTCCCTTTGCAACCCTCCTACTTCCCGTTGACCTTCACTTACCATTAGAATCAGCCTCCTTGGGTCCTGTTTGTGTCAGAACTCCACCTGGGAATTCTTTATTAATTTTCCACAAGATGATCTTCCTTTGACAGAGGCAAAACACCAAAATAAATGAGAAAAAAAGTGTATAAGAGCAAACGGAGTCAAAGTCACTGAAAGTAAGACAAAAGCGCAAAAACACTGAATCATACAAAATGACATTGTTTATTTACAAATAGATATTTTTAAGTTTCTGTAAAAGATTGTCATTCTAAAACACGGTTCTGTCAGCTCTAGCTCACTGGACGAGTGTGACGGCGAGCACAAAATACATGCAGATATCTGTACATCCTGTCACCAAAATACATCTGATTAGAAAATATAGTGCGCAATATAAACATCTGTGGAGTTCGCTTTCACCGGCTGACCGAAGTTGGAAAATAAAATGAACATGTGAAATTGTCCTTCCTCTGGGGTGTGGTGTAGTAAAATATGGTGAGTTGCTAAACGCTTTGCAAAAATAGACTGCAGTCTCTGCTGATGCTGCTCTCTGCATATTATTAACAACGGCAAATACTGATGCGGGGTTGTTGGCTGAATATGGTGGAGATATGAAGTGTTCCTCTAGCTTATCGGAACCTTAAAATGATGGTTGAAGGGAAACAGGTGTTTGCCTCCTGTGATTGGAGAAGCCTGGGAGAAGACAAGGGGGACAAGACGTGCACTCAAAGTACAAGTTTGACGAAGCTGCACAATTTAGCAGAGCACACAGGAGGAAGGTGTACCTGTGCCTGAAGAAATTGGTTTCGATACTGCATTGCTTTTCCACATCTGGTGTAACACTTGCACAGCACATTGAGAATGAAATGCAGGTCTGTAGTGTCACATTTGCCTCGCAGCAGTGTGGACAGCAGACTGAGATAAAGCAAAAGCAATTTTCATGCAGAAACGAATCAAAACTAAAAAGTAAACGTGACCACTACATATTGGCCCATGTACAGATTTCTTGTTAAACAAAAACAATCAGAATACAACTTTCATCAGACAGACTCAATTCTAAATGGACTCCAACCTAGTGTCCATAACTTTGCTGCAGCTTCCTGTCACTGACTGGCCGCATATACACAAGTATACAGGTGATGGAAACGAGGAGATTTTTTTTTTTTTACATGCACCAGTTACCAGACCAACAAACAAACAAACTATGCTCACTCAATGCTCACGAAAGCAATCATTTCTTTCTGCGATCAAAGACAGAAACAGAAATAACAGAAACTGGTCGACTAACATTTCTCCGGTCGGCTGTATGTCACACACGTAGCTGTTATGCGTCATCACTGACAAGCATCGCGGTGACTGTCAGGAGAAGAGAGAAAAAAAAAGAGGAACATTGCATTCCCCCAAAGGCATTGACAAGCAATTCATTTTTCTGGTTGAAGTAAGAGACCAGTCGGTGTGTCCAATTTGGGGGGGGAGGGGGCAACCTGCTCACAGTGACCATACATGCCGCAGATGCATGCAGTTAAACTGGATGACTGAATGAAGGTACTAAAAAATATTTGATTATAATTATGTATAATAATGAATTTTCCTCATTGTAGCTTTACCAATTTTTGGTGTTGGTGCCACCACGCAGGAGCATGTGAAGGATGCTTAGGATACAGCTCATCAACTTTGCCAATGTAGGCATTTAGTGACAGTCATTGTTCTTGAATATATTGTGAGGACAATGGGCCAAAAATTACTTGACAAATCATATATATATAAAAAGAATATAAAGAATTCTCATAATCCCCCAAATCTAACATCGACCCACTGCCACCAGCAAAACACGCCACAGCAACACAGACCGCCGTCCAGAAACAAGGAATAATAGCTGAACATTCACTATTCGGTGGATTTCTGGCAATTTTAAGCGTAACAAACAAAGACACAGACAAGAAAAAGTGAAGTGGCCACTGTATACCGTCACTCTCCCAGACTGACTAAAATTGACTCCCCGCTCACTGAGATAATCTGCCGATGGCGAGATGCCAGGCATGTAAACCAACTGTTCTTAATAGCCGCCAGGGTTCCTCCACTCTGCACCAGCCATGCTACTGTAGAGGAACAATAAGTTCAATGAATTTGATTGGTTTTATAGGTCTGTGGTTTGCCTCACAATATACTCCGAGGGCCTCTGCTGGCAGACTGGGCTATCTACAGTGCAACTCGTGTTGCCAAACTGCGAAATATATATATATATATATATACACACACACACACACACTACTGCTCAGTAAAACAGACTCCCCACGTGTAGGATTTATTGCCGAGGATCCGGACAGCGCTCTTCTATTTCACAGTATGAGTGAAGCTGACAGTGTTTCCACTACTTCTGTCACTCTCAGAAACACCTCAAAACATCGCCAACATAAAGCTGAAAATAATGTTGACAAGTGGGCTCTGATGAAGAAATGGTGTCGTTGTTTCACAGGCATTAAACACCAGCGGGGTTGTGCCCACAAGGAAACGCATATTTCTGACAACTAGGTATGCAATACAAAAAGATTAAGACTCCAGTTTGCAGCCAAAGTTGTGACTCTTACTGCCTTTACTGGGACAACTGTTCCTCAAACAACCAACACATCCAACCGAGTCGGACTGAGTCTGAGGGCTGAAGACACATTTCACTTTACTTTACCTCTAGCTTGGCAGTCCAATGGGGGAAAAATACACGAGAAAAACAACCCAGCATGAAACAAAACACAAAGCTTTACACACCTAAACGGCTCTATTTCAACTATAAGGTCATTTAATTCAGCAAAACTTTTATCTTCATAGTTTTGGCCATCATCACTCCAGTTATGAGGGACATCAACCTCTCTCTCAACATCTGAACAAAGCGGAGGTTTATTTGGGTTATCAAAACCACTTTCACTACGTCGTGAAATTGTCATGACATATCAATGATTGGTTCACAGACCACAGTGAACAGCAGCAGAGCTCCTCACCTCTCCATGGCAACGTAACCCACATGGCTGTCAATCCAAACGGGACCGTACCTGATGTCTAACTTGGCTTAAATCACCCTTGACTTTATCAAGTGTGTGCATGTGTTTGGTGGGGTGGGGAGGGCAGGGATCAGGAGAGGCAGAGGGAGCTGGGGGAGGAGGTGAGGGAGCAGACTGGAGTGGGGAGGCCGTAGTAGAAGGGATTGGTGAAGGGGAAGAGGAAAAAGAGGAAGAGGAGAACCCCCAGCAGGTAGGAGGAAAGGACAGTGAGGCGTTGGGGATGCTCAAAAGCTGCACTGATGGCAGGGAAACCCATGTAGTTGCAGAAGGAGTGGCAGAGGACCGGGCCCAACACGTGACCTGCAACACACAGGAAGGAGGCACAATTTAAGGTCCACTTTATGCCCACAGTCCGCTGCGCTGACCCTACATGATGCAAGCCGGACAGGGAAACAATGGATGCCGATTGGGAAGGTTTGCCCAGCTACTAAAAGGAAGGGGCGCTGTTCCTCTGGCTTGCATGTGATACAAGTGCAGGCAAAAAGTTCACAAAAGTTCACAAATAACACTCCACAAACTTAATTCCCGCCCTCACAGCTGCTAAACACTAAGTCCCTTGTTATACCATCATCCACAATTATATATGGATATCACAATCAAAATGTTAGACTACTTACCACTTGTGGTGGATATATTTAAAAATTATTAAAAAAAAATATAAATCCATGTTTCGTTTGTATGACTAGCACCTTACCAGTTCTGATGAAGATAAAGGCAGTGTAGGCCCCAAACACTGCCGTGTAGGAGAACTGGAACACTGTTGTTGACAAAATCAAAAGACAGGTTATCACCAGCTTCATCCTACTTCTGTACCTCCCATCCAGACGATGAGACGAAGGCAAAATAAATAAGAATAAATAAATAACAGGCTCTAAATTTGAGTTCTCACCTGCCGAGAGAAAGATCCCCGAGAGCGTCGCCTGTCTGAAGCGCAGCAACTCAATCACGTGGTGAAAGTGTGCTGTAGGACGACAGCGTCAGAGACAGAAAAATGCTGCAACATGAATCACGGAAATATTATATGTTATCAGCACTCACCCACTCCAAAGAAGAGGGGGCAGGTGAAGATGGCCAGGAAAGGGCCAGCACATGGCACCAGCATGGGGAGCATGCAGGCCCTGAAGACCACCTCCTCCGTCAGAGGGGCCACCACCTGATTCCTCAACCAGCGCATGTCACTGAAACACAGCATCCAGAAGCAGGGGTCTGCAGGAGGACAGAGGCAAGAGGCTTCTTGACTAATTTTGACACCACAAAAACTGTACATTTGTTGAGTAGTTTGAAAGCAGCTCTAAATCCCCAATGTCCATGAGGGAAAAGTGGGACAATCCAGTGTGATGGCTGTCTCACCAAAGGCTACCCTGATCCCATCCATGAAGCTCCAGGGACAGTCCATGGCCAACTGCATAAGGGGGCCCAGAAACAGGACCTGCAGTGCAGACACAATTTCTATCTTTAGACAGGATTTGGAATGTGTTATTTGTGACAATGCAAGCAAAGGTCTGGGAGTCGAGGGAAAATCGAATCAAATCTTGCATTATTGATTAGGATTGACCAAATTGAGTTGGAGTCAGTCAATTTTTTTTTAAACTGGTCAGTGGCAGCTACACAGAACCTGATCAATTTCTGACTCATAGTTGGAGTCAATTATCCCCATGAGAATGATGTGTGTACAGATTTGCCTGAGTCTTAAAAGAGACTCTTGTGTATGAATATTGGCACACATTGGAAAGCAGGTTGTGAAAGATGAATTTCTTACCATGGTGAGTGCCAGAGGAAGTACGATGGCAGGAATGATGCCCTCGAGTCGGATCCCCATGAGAGACAGTAACGATGAGTCGGTCTAGCAGACACAAACAAACGTGTCCAGTAAATAATAATAATGATAATTAAAATAATTATAAAAAAAAGCAACATAGCGTGACAATACATATGACTAAACAGTGGAGCGTGAACCCACCTTGACACCTGTGAATTCCCTCCATGCCCACACGAAGAGAGGCGATAGGCCTGACACAATCAGGACACTGGTGAAGCGTCTCTTTATCACTGTCGGGTGGTCCCTGAGAACAGACCAGCAGAGAAAATTAATCACACACAACAGAGGACTAGTAACAAGGTGCTAAGGTACTGACTACTTCTCGTCCTGGACTTACATCTTCCTGGATTCATTGCTGGTTGCCTAGCAACTGCCTCCAGCTAAAACAGCAGCAGCAAGACCCAGCATGTTTATTCGGGAGATTTAGAAGTCTTGGTTTGTGGATTTTTATGATAATCAGACACAGTCACATAAGCCTCCAGCAAACTGAACCATCACACAGCAAAGAGCTTATGTTTAAAGAGGATTTCCCCTCACAAAGGTCGCATGATTAAGCAAACTCATGGCTATGATGTGGAAAGAGTTTCTGCTTCCCTTTTTTATATATATATCTCTGCATATAAAGAACATTCGTCTGTCCATCCGTATGTTTTTCTTTACGTTACTATCATAATATCTAGGCAGTATTTGAGCTGCTCTCAGCAGATAACGGTCCTCAAGCTAACCATGGAGGCTTGTGAACGACCCTGCTGTTACGGTGCACATCGTTAACACAACGCTGCTCTTTACAGAGTACACACTACAGTCTTACGCCTGCACGGAGGCACCGTTGGGGTCCGGGTCAACCGGCTAATCCGGATATGCCCCGTGACCACTGGCCACGGGGCGGCGCTAACGGTGTGTGCTACAGCAAATGTTCACACATTGCAATAACATTACATATATGGCTTGGCCCAGTGAGTGTGCAACATCAAAGAAGTGTGTTTAAACAAACTATAGAGTAAGAACGGGCGTTACCGTATAACGTAACGCGAAGTGAAACCGAATAAAACATGACAACAACAACAACAACAATGTTGTGTAGTCTCGGTACACGCTCACCAAACAAGCTCACCTTGGCAGGTCGCTCCTCCACACGTATAGGCTCCCGACATAGGAGCAGGCGAGCAGCAGGCAGGACAACACCGACACCAAGCACAAGCCCCCCGGAGCCACCAAGCCGCCATCGCCGCCTCTCATCTCCACAAAGTGCAGGGAGAAATCCTCTTCCTCGGCCATGTCGACTCTCGATTGAGACTAAACCAGAGTAAAGGGCGGCGGGGCGGCCGCTGGACCATCTAATCCTGAAATAGCAGCCGCCAACATCGGCTGGGGAGCTGTCAACAAGCGTTGGAAACGTAAGGTAGGGGATCTAGCTCGAGTAGTAGCTACTTCGGCGCGGGATTTCGACGTCATCACACGTCTTCTACGTCTCCTCCTCGTCCTCGACTTTGTTCTTGGTAAACAGTGTTGCGCATTACCGCCCCCTACTGCTGTGGAGTGCGAATCAGGTCTCTAAATGTCCCTATATTATAAGAATGACTAAAACACAAAAAAATAAAATAAATAAAATTATAAATACATCAAATGTTTCTCTTGTGACTCATGACCCTATATGCTTCGTCCTGTGAGTCTCTGCTTCAATAAAACAACCATAATCAGGTGTTTGTGTCCACAACAGTTCATTCAAACATACAGCCAGGGCACAATATGACGTTTATAGCCCATGTCACAAAATTGTATCTATTTTATGATAAGTGCTTTTCTCGAACATATTTCTACATCCCATTGGACTATCGATATTTTATCAGAAAATTACCTGCATGGTTCAAAGGGATTTACTGAGGTCTCTCTGCATCCAAGGCCTATAGTCATGACCTAAGGCTTCTGCATTTTCAACTACAGCTTATTCAGATTTAACAATGAATCATTATCATACGGTATCGAGTCTGCAGGTTGGTTCTTCCTAGCTTTGACTCTGTAATTCTGTGTAAAAATAAAAGCTGCAAAGTTATTGTATTGTATATCTATAAAATATACTACATATAACTAAGAAAACAATATTTTTGAAGCTAACTTAGTGGTTCTTTGGTGGCATTTACAAAACAAATGAATATAACACTCATTTGTTTATGGGTATATGGTCCACATAGGATGGCCACCTGGGAGCTGTGTTGTCAGGGGCATTAGCCACTGTGTCTCCCGATGCAAATTGGTTCCATGGAAGAAAACAAAATAAATCCCAACAACCAGATGAAGGACTATGAAACTATGGAGCTGCCTCACCTCAACTAGAAAACACCTGGGATTTGTCAGACAGAGCCAAAGAACATTGGGACTGCTTTGCTAGACCTGTTGCCACCTTGACCCAGGCCAGTATAAGAGGAGTTTATACTCCTTTGCGGCACGTGTACTCTGGCTAAATCACAGAGGGTTGATGAGGGAGTGTAAGAAACGTTTTCATAAAGAAAAAGCAGTTACACAACAAGGTGCAGATGATGATGTTCAGACAACGAAATCAGCCTAAACACGCAAGCGTCCATCAGTTTATATTTAACAATCATCACATTGCATGAGGAGAGATGTCGTTTTTTGAATGTGCTGTTCTTCACTTTTTGGTGAGCGACGGAGAGAATGCAGATAGGGACAGAGCACAGTGTCTTCAATCTCTTTTCATCAAAAATACTAGTAAGTTGAACGTGCTGCAGCTATTTAGTGGGAATGCATAGATTTCTGGGCTGGTCTCAAATCTCAGTGTTTCCTCTGATACCATGCTGCTACACGTCACGGCACCAAAATGGGCCTTTTGTTGTTGTTGTTTTGACTGAGAGGCAATCATCAGTCATTTCCAAGGCAAATCCGCGCTCCTGTGCTAGATCTGCGTTGCACGCATCTCGAGAGGGAGGAGGATGTGTGTGTGCGCGTGTGTGGGGAGGGGGTGGGCGTGACACAGGGGTTCGTCTGCTCTTATAGTGAGGGAGGAATGAACGCATCTCAGTCTCCGGATGAAACGTGAGCTGAGGAGAGAAGATGCTCCTGCTCCTCGTGCCCCGCTCTTCTCCTTACTCCTCCTCCTCCTATTCTTCGTCATCATCAACATCATCATCATCATCTGCTCCAGTGTTTTCCTGGCGTTGCGCTTCCTAGACGTCGCGGGGACAGACGGCACGCATCCAGGGGGAAAGGGAGGAAATTACGCATAGACCCCGAACTGGTCCCGGACCTCCATTGGCAAACATCAGCGGGTACGGGGCTCTGTTTACCTTGTGTGTCTTTATTTCCTTGTCTTTTGTGGTTGTCGCGTCTCCATCCATCCATCCACACAGCAGCAGCAGACGGAGGCGGGCCTGTTTGTCTGCCTCGCTGCTCCTCCACAGAGGTGATGGAGGGTAAAGTCACTTTGGTCACCTTTATTCAAGGAGGGGATTTGGTTTCCATCAGTGGCTGCGATTCATTTTTTTTTTGTATTTACCTCTACATCACTGCTGTTGCTGTTTGTGTTTCTTTGCGTTTGTGCGTAAAGAGGGCGTACAATGTGTAGTGTGCGCTGTCTGTGCGGTGGTTTCCCCTGTGGAAAAAAAAAGGAAAACAAAATAAAAAATAAAAATCTCCTGCGTGGTGCTTTACAAACGCCTCTAAAGTTTTTTCTAATGTCGCCAGATCCAAATTTTATTTTGCAAAAATAATATAAGACCCTCCACAGTTTTGCGTGGATGATATTGTATGTGAATCCAGCGTATTTGGCCAAATCTGATCAGGTTACTACATCATCATCATGTGGTTACACAGAGGAGAAGGGATGGCCCTGGGTAAAACGCAATCCGCTGCAATCTGCACACACACAGAGCAGGGCTGATAAAAATGGAGAAAGAGGCCATGTTTGAAGCATACATGAGCAGATATAAAGCATTTCTGGGACATTTTTCTGAAAACATTTTCAGAAAAATGTCCCAGAAATGCTTCAAGATGCTTCCTGGACACACACAGAAGGGAATTTGGTCAAAATGTGTTACAACTACAAGTAGTGGCAGTGCACTGGTGTTATTCATGATCCAGCAGTATTGTATTTTGCTGAGTAATGAGTCCTATAAATGACAGTTTACTAACACCACAGAAGGCCAAAAACAGACATAGTTACTGTGATCGCTGTAAATAGAAATGCGGCCTTTGCAAGATTTTTGGAAACCTCTGATTGACCCATCATTGATTGACTGGAAACGGAGTGTCTGAATTTAGGCTTTCAGTTAACTGGGTTCAACATTGGATGGGTTTTATTTTGGAATATGAGATGGCAACAGAGAAGCAGTACTTTACTGCAAGGGGTGGCAAGTGTTGTCCTCAAGTGAAATGGCCTGTTATGTCACAAGGGGCAAAAGTCAAATTACGAGTTGCACATTCAAATATCTCAGGCTCTCGCAGGGCCTGCATGGGGTCAAACTAAGGAGGTGAGCATGCAGTAAAAGTAAGGGGAAGTTAAAAATAGCGCAAATAACAAATGTTTGTGAAGTACGCCTAGCATTACTCAGCATTCTTATTATCTAAATGCTGCCTATTTAATCAAGTGAGGCTAAATGAGATACTTCCAGGAGGGCAAAGGTCAGGTAAATGTAATGTGCTACTCATTTAGGCTGTCAGAGGGTAACGTAAAAGGGAGATGGAAGGTACTAGAAGACTTGGTTGAACTATTACTTTGCTGGTCTAGTTTTAATGTTGCATAACAGCAAGCATTGTGTGACAGTGTGGTGTGCTACTGAGCCCCCACTGACGCTTGGAGTTGTCAGAACTCTGCACCCAGCCTAATAATTGTTGAGTCATTGGTATGAACCTTGACATCCCCATCCATTTAAACGACACTGAGCACACATATCTTTGTGTTTTTCCCCTAATATATTGTATCAAAAATCAGTTTGAAATCTGATCAGCCCTCATAATGCCCTAATAATAACCTTCAGAGAAGCTTTGATGGTGGCACCTAAGCGTCCTCTGGAAATGCAAATTCAACTCTTTTTATGGCCCTTCAAATCTCCAGCACACTCCAAATGATTTCACGTAACACCTAACACCCTTTGCATGTTACAACAATTCATCCTTTTTTTTGATTCAACTTTTTCCAGGAAATAATTGGATGAGTTCGGAAATATTCAACCCCTTTAAAAAAGCCTTTCGTGTTCAGATCGAAGGGGTTTCGCCGAAACGGCATTCACACTGCATTTCCTGTAGATCAAAGTGATGATGTCATCTCGGGAATTTCTCCATTGAAATTTCTCCAGGAAACGCCACTCCAGTTAGAAACTTACTTTGATCACCAACAGCAGAACACAGCGCTCCCCTGCCTTAAAACCCAGAAGAAGAAGCACAGCCCAGATCAGGACAATAGAAAAAGCCATGTCAATGGCACGTTAAAAGGTCAGTTGAGCAGTTAAAGTGCTAAATCCTTCTGTGCCATTCTTTGCTTCCCCTCTTTAGAGCACAGTTGAATGTAATCCTGTTAGAGGGGACAGAGGGAAAAGTCTTACTTTCTACCTGTTGCTCCTGACATACACGCAAACACATTGACGAGAGACAGATCTGTGCAGTCAGCCTGGCTAAAAGAACATTTTGCTTGCAGGGAGAGAATACCAATGGGTATATTTCCATATCGAGCATGCAAATGTATCTTGTTTTCGCTATAGAATTTCCATTTACCCTGAACTGCCGAATGTAAGCTTTTTATCATGTCAGAATCCCATTGGGCATGTATTCTTGATATAAATGAAAGAGGAGGTAAGAATTGGATAAATGATACAAAACTGAACTCACAATCACATAGGAACCATACCGTAAGACATTTTTGTCAATCATTTTCAGAAAATTGGGAACCATTTTGTTGCACATATCATAACAATGAAACAAAAAGCAACTATAAAGTGAAAACAAAGTTCTGTTGAAAACAGTGTGCAGCTTGTAAGGTTGAATATCATATCAAGTTGCTTTATGTCATATATCGTAAAAAAAAAGGTAAATGACCAAATCATTTCACCACAGTCCCGGAGGTATTTTGACAAGCGCGCCAACAGAGCAAAGGACAAAGCTAATGTCTTTAAAGACTTTGAACTATGATTTAAGAGATACAGCTAAAAAATGAACGAAACGTGGAAAAACGGAAAGAGAAAGACATGGGAGGCGGTGGAGGAGGGCGACATGATGGGTCATAACACTAGGATTTGTATAATATCAATTGTTACATAATGGGGAGCAGACATGCTCTGCGGCTCTCTCTTTCAAAAGCAGTCCGCGTATCACTCATTGTTTCATAATGTGAAAAATGACACGACATTTTGGTAATATAATAATAATGAAAATTATAACAATTGTAATCATTTACAGACTTAGTCAGGCAATGACACCTTTCGGTAAGGAACTAACAACTAGAAGCGGCGGTGTCAGTTTGAGGAAACAAAGAGAGCACATGCAAAGAAGCTCCAAAAAGCTTTATTAAAACTAGTTGGAATAGAAGAAATCGTGTAATGAGCTTTGTCACGAGGCCGCCATAATTCACCTCAGGGTTCATTTGTCAGCCGCAGTATATTTAGCTCCGTTCATTTGTTTCAGGAAGAGACACATTTGACTCTTGCGCTTCCCTCTTTCCTCTTTCTTTTCGCTCCCACACACTCCACGCGCACACACACACGCACACACACACACACACACTCGCCCTACCCATGGAGTAGGCGGTGAGAGAGTGCGAAAAAGCAGGGAGCGAAGGAGGAGAGGCACAGATGTCCGACACACATGCATCGATGCTGTGTGGAGAGCTTTTTTCATTTTGTGAAGTGGACAGGAATGCAATGTTGTCCAAAACACATCATTGGCTGTTATCTCTGCATTTAAGTAGCATGCAGGTCTTTTAACATCGGCTTGCAATACAGCGTGCAGTGTTGTGTATTGCCATTTGTTGATCACCACCTGGGCCAAACAAATAAACCGTGGCTTTGTTGCAAATGCTGCTTCCCAATGTGATGTAAAACTCGTGTTCCGTGACATCGCCGCGGCATGGAGGTTTTTCCCCACGGAAAAGTCAAAATATAGAATAGAAAATAAGATAAATTAGGATTAGTTTGGTAAATGAATGACAGCAAAGTATACAACAAAAGAAAATACGCAAACGAAAACAAACGGATCCTTCATTTCTCATTCTAGTCGCGTTTGTGTTAAGTTTTGTTGTTTTTGTGATGTATCGATCATGCGCTTTCTATGCACTGTTGCATTGCCTTTGATTGCACTGTGATGCGTTGCGGTTAGTCCTCTGTGTGGCACTTCTCTGTGGCATGTGCAGTGGTGTCCTGGTGTGCTACGTTCTGTGCGCGTCTTTGCCTGGCTATTTTTTTTTGCAGGATGTGCAAAGCGGTATTGTGTTGTGTAACACTGGGAGTGAGTGTGTGTCAGCCCAAACACCAATAATAGCAGAGGCACCTTCCACAGACCCTACAACCAGTGGACTACATCTTCACCTCCATCTATTTCTCTCTATTATTGCCTCCTTCCTTTGTCTTCCTTTGTCAGACAGCTTTTCTTTGTTTCATCCCCCCTCCTCTCTCTCTCTCTCTCTCTCTCTCTCTCTCTCTCTCTCCTTCTCTCCCTCTCTCTCTCTCCCCAACCCCGGGATGTGGCTGTGGGTTGATTAGAAAATGCGTGCCACAGAACAGGCAATCCATCACCCTGCCAAAGCCCGCCCTTTCTGCACATGCGCTTGCTGTAACAGTCTCTCAAACACACACATAGACAAATGCACACATGCTCCACCTCGCTTTCCTCTTCCTCATTCACTCTCCTTCACTCATCTACCACATCACATACATCAAGGTTTGTCTCTTTTTTTTTGGAGGCTGGCAGCACCCGACATCTGCCTCTCCTTTCGTTTCTGTCTCTCACCTCTCCGTGCCCTTCAATCCACTCCTCCTCCTCCCTCGACTCCCACCTCCCTCTCCCCATCTGCATCCATCCATTCATTCACCCACCTATGGAGTCAGGTCTCCTCTGCTTGTAATAGATTATCTTCTCGGACAAATGAACTCAGATCATCTACCGTGGAGAGCGCGGGGAAACGTAATGGCAAAGGCGTCTTTTATTTTCGACTCAACTTCTAACCACCTGCTGGTGAAGCAGTTTAACAAAAGAAATAAAATAAAATCTCCTGACATGAAAAACAAATGAATCTGAACCTTTTATACATCTTCATCTTCAGAAATATATGAAAATTACACTTTTTTATTCCTTGCATGACTTATAACGTCACCAGGTCAACTGGCTTTTGACATTTGACATTTTGACAACTTAACCACTGCTGGCGATTGGGCCAAAGGTTTGCAAGAGCATATGTCTGAGGCGTCACAAAAAGAGCATTCCATTCTATCTATACCATTTGAAAAATATCCCCAAAGTGAAGCCATTTCGCTCTCTGAACAGAAAAGAGACACTAATGCAACGTTTTATACCTAGCAGGCTACACTATTGTAAAGCTCTCCTTTCTGGTCGACCAAAAAACACAATAAATCAGCTACGATTCCGCTGCCTAGTGCTGACCAACGGGAAAGCAGACATTACGCCTATTTTCAAGTCTGTTTTTGTCTTGATTTTAAAATGATTTTCTTACTACACTGCAGCACACCAGACTATGGTACTATGGTTTTGTACCATTGAGGCCTCCATTGGCACAACATCTATTTCATGATCATTTATCCGACTATAATCACATACCAGATGTATAAAATGTATGCTATTTTAACAACCTTTCCCAAGCAAGGAGAGAGAGAGAGAGAGAGAGAGAGAGAGAGAGAGGGCACTGGGAGGGCACAGCATTGTACAGTCCAGAGGAAGACCTGCCTCTGCTTCATACTTCTTCCCCCTGTTCTTACTCCCCTCTCTTTCACCCCTCTGGCTCCTGTTCATATAACCTCCCCCAGGGGACCACTCCGCATCCACCTCCACATCACTACCACTGCTCGATATCCAGCCCGCGTAATGAAATGGCCACTGGCTGTTTAAATCCGCCTCCTGCCCATCCGTCATCCGATAAAGAGGAGGTGTCCTCCTCATCGGGGCCAAAATTCAATCATGTCTAATGATGGCCGTGCCGTCCTATTACGGGGGGCGGCGGCGGTTCCCTTCAAAAAAGGGAACCGTACAGGAAGGAGGAGGAGAGTGCCCAAAGTTGGGACAGTGCTTTTTTTCCGTATTTGTGTTTACGTTCCCAGGATGATTATCTAATGTCCTCAAAGGGGAGAACAAAGCTTGTAGGGCTTTGTCATGCTTTTCACTCTGCTGGCTCTCCACTGTGTAGGTGGTCTCGCCCACTTTTGGATTAATAATAGGCTTGTGCATTAAGAACAGGCTTAGAACCTGTGTTGTGCGGAGACCTGGAATGAGTTTAAAGTGTATGCAAACATCCCCATTGTGAGTAGCAGATCGTGAATTTTTAGCCCAATATTCATATTTTATTCACTCACTTTGCAGTTTCCGAAAGGCTTTCGATTAGACATTTTGCTGGTGTATTATTGTTTTTCATATTTCCCCTTAGTTTAATCTGACATGCTTCCAGTAATAGTAATAAAGCTGCAACTGGAATAAGAGGCAGCAATAGTGAAGCCGCAGCACCTCTGCGTGATGGCTGCTGCTCGGTGAAAGGTTCGTATCGTACATATGGCGTTTTTTTCAAACGATGGCAATCATTAACTGCAGGGGCCACTTGTTTCTAGCACTCCATCTGTCTGGGCTCCATATCACCAGCAGTCAAGAGGTACAATTCCTCACCAGAGGTAAAAATGGAACGGCACATCACATGCAATGGCAAGGTTTTGACAGGGTTTCCCTATGGATGGGGCAGGTATCAGTTTATCTGCCTTTGCGTGGAAGAAAAAAAGAGAAGCATCCTCACTTGGGCTCGTGCAATCCTATTAAGCGTTGGGCCGGCTGTTCTAAAAAGGCCGCTGGTCAGCAAACAAAAAGCACTTCAGTTGCATAAGGGGGACGACAATTACCAGAAGAGCCAATGTCACTTAAACTGAGGCGGGCCAACAATTCTACACTGCAGTGGTGACATTCAGTCAGATGGGCCTAAACCTCGGGTCACTAGGGCTTGCAAATATTTGGAGCCATCATCCTGTTTTTTTTTTTAACTGCATTTTATTTTGCCACGCTGGAATTACATATTCTCTCTCGCTAACCCGCTCTCTCCCTCTCCTCCCCATCCCTTAGCAGTGAGCCCCAGCTGTGGCCGGTGGGCATGGTGTTGGAGGGTAGCTCAGAGGCGCTGTGTCCCCCCCCATCTCTGGAGCTGCGGCCGTCCTGCAACAAGAGCCAGTCCTCGCCTCCTCTGAGCACGGGGTCGCAACCCCACGACGGAGTCTTCCCGGAGGACAAGGAGCCCGTCAAGTACGGCGAGCTCATCGTCTTAGGGTGAGATGCTGAAGTGTCTTCAAACTGTGTGTCTTTGTCTGTCTCTAACTCGGTATGAGCTTGGGGTGTGGATTTTATGATTTATTCTTAAGTTACTTATCTGGTAGTTAAGATTCAAGCAGGGGCCAAATAATAATCATTCTATCTTGGGCATGGGCCCGTTTTTTCTTGTTGATTCGCATTTAATTGTGCACTTCAAGTCCAGGTTTTCCAATGCAGTCATTTCCAGATATGTTTATATCAGTTAACAAAGTAAGTTTAACTGCGGTCCAACTCAAAATGACGGTAATCATTTTAATGTGGGAATAACTAAAGTCAACTGCGAAGTGAACAGTATTTCTTTTGAAATGAATGGATTTGAATCCTTTGTTATTCTCTACAGGCACAATGGGTCACTGGCCAATGGGGACAAGGGTCGCAGAAGAAGTCGTCTGGCCCTCTACAAAAGACCCAAAGCCAACGGGGTCAAACCTGATGTTATCCACAATGTCTCAACACCTCTGGTGTCGAAGGTGAGTCACTGTCACTGAAACTGTTTTCCACCTGCTTAATTCTACAATACATCTGTCATGGAAGTATGCAAACAGGTTGAATTTGTAGGTGTTTGTGATTCAATATCGATTTTCCTTTATGAACAAATTCAAAATATACATAATATGTAGTAGCCATCTTCTGTACCATTGCTTCCGGATAACAATCGCACAAACGTTACCTTTGATCAATTTATCTCCGTTATAATGGTTTTAATTATGAATGACACCAGTCAGAAGAATAGGAAATGTTACACATGGCACATTATCCCGGAGGCCAGACCTTCAGCTCTCCTTGCCACGTGACCCGGAGATAATGTCTTTTGCGTTGGCAGGCGCTCAGCAACAAAAGCCAGCACAGCATCTCCTACACACTGTCGCGGAGCCACTCTGTCATTGTGGAGTACACCCATGACACCAACACAGACATGTTCCAGGTCAGTGTCTGCACGCAAACACACACACACACACACACACACACACACCCACACCCTTCCCTTACGGTCACACAATCTGTCCACTGATCCACGCTATAAATACCCGCAGCCGTACTCCAAAAATTGCCTCTGAGGTGGTTTCTGCACGTGGTAAAAATCGGCCCTCCAATATAATTATCATGACAAAAGAAACGTCCGTAGAGATTTGTCAGATCTTTCATATTCATATTCTTACTTCGTTCACCTTCTCAAAGGTTGAACTATTCTCCAAGGTGTGTGTCCGATTTGACTAGGTTCACATTCAGAGTCAGTGAACACTAGACGCAGCGACACACTCCTATCTGGGAGCGCAGACCGATTGGCACATTTGTCAGAGGGCCTGAGAGTGCCGTGTCACAAGAGAACAGCGAGGGCATCAGAGAGAAAACTGCGCGGAGGGGAATAAACACAGGGAAGCGCAGGGAAGAGAGTGGGAGCCGAGGCGAGGGGAGGAGATAAAACATATGAAGAGAGGATGAGTCAGAGCCGTCTGCTCTCAGTTGTTTTCCATCCAACTCATTCTCTCATCAGCACTGAGGAGATCCCACCGCAGTTTAACAGCCACCGACATCTGTGTCATGGCATGGTTACAGATTTTCAAGCAATCCCTCGTTTAAACCGTATAGTAACACACACAGTGCGCATCGCAGCTGAAGTGACGGTGATGCATGTCTCGGATTCTCACTCCCCCACAGATCGGCCGGTCCACAGAGAGCATGATCGACTTCGTGGTGACGGACACGGCGGGCAGCGGCGGCAGCCAGGGCGGGGGCTCGGCGGGGGAGGGCGGCGGCAGCGGGGGGCAGTCGGCTCAGAGCACCATCTCCCGCTACGCCTGCCGCATCATGTGTGAACGCAGCGCTCCCTACACGGCCCGCATTTACGCCGCCGGCTTCGACTCCTCCAAAAACATCTTCCTGGGGGTAAGTGGACACACGCGGTTACCCGCGGCAACTAGGGGTGAGAGCGGGCGACAGCAGGGGACGCGACCGCGCCACCGCCCACGGGTGACATCGGCGCTGCGATGATGTCGGTACACGTGACCTGGCCCGAGGGGAGCATTGGGAGAGGAGGATGCTGTGTCCTGTGCATGTGTGTGTGCGCGCGTGTGCGTGTGCAGGAAGAGAGGCGCTGTTGATGTTAGTCATACCCCAATGCGTCGCCTCTTGCAGTATAAAGCTCCCAGAGAGACCTGTGGTCTCCTCAGTCAACACGTATTACTTATAAGACCACATGTATTTCGTCAGTACATTTTGAAACCCCACTGGTCCCAAAATGTCGTCGTTCAGGCTTCGGTTGATACTCAGATACAGCGAAACATTGAATAGAGTTTTTGGAAGAGTTGATAATGAAACATCAGTCATGTCTAATCTTTCCACAGTCGTTCAAAGCCATGACGGGGACTAAAACGTGACATGTACGTCTACTGAGTACAAAGCAATAATAGCCCCCACTCTCGTGATAGCATGACTTCATCCCATGCAAAATTTATTAGGACCACCGACAACTAGGCCAGCAGTCGGAGACATAAAACACCAACACACACAGGCAACTGGGGGTTGTATCACTCTCTCGGCCATTAGGACCGCAATTACACGGAATTCAAACAACTATGTCATATACTGTATATATATAAACAGTATATATATATATATATATATTTCCTTTTACTCAAAATCAAAGGTTGTATAGCCCACATTCGCAAATTACAATTTGCCCCCTGCTGATAATAAAGCTCTGCAGGTGCATCACACAGGGTGGGCCCTTTCATATTGAACATCATATACCAAACCATTTGGTAATATAAATACACGGATTAGTACAGCTCCAAGAGTACCATTCTTTCTCTCTAGAGCAGCAGTGGCCTCAAGGAGACTCATTCAGAGCTACATCTCCAGGCCTCATGTTGCAGTGTCCCGGCCCTTTCAAAGTAGAAAAGAAAATTGGGCTGAAGGTGTCGGAAATGTGTATTCTGTCTCCGTGCAAGCTAATTTGTGTTCAGAATGCATCCTCCTTTCTCCTGGGAAATCGCTTTATTCTTAGGCCCGGGGAGCATCTCGGCGCATTAGCCAGAACAATAGTCATTCTGTAATGGGCTAAATATAGCAGGAGAAACAAAAGCATCGTTGGCTGTCGTTTTTTTCTTTCCCCTCGCTACCTCTCGACACCCGCCTCTGTCCGCGTCCCTCAGCGCCTCCCCGTCCTCCCCCCTCAACTATACGTCTGTCCTGCTCTGACTGTGTTTGTGTGGGGCTCTCTCAGGAGCGGGCCGCCAAGTGGAGGACGTCGGACGGCCTGATGGACGGCCTCACCACCAACGGGGTGCTGGTGATGCACCCGGCGGGGGAGTTTGTGTCGGAGCCGGCGCCAGGCGTCTGGAGGGAAATCTCGGTATGTGGCAACGTCTTCGCCCTGAGGGAGACCCGCTCGGCGCAGCAAAGAGGAAAACTGGTGAGAGAAAAAGGGGAGGGTGTGTCCCCCTAACGCAGTCATTTGCACACGGAGCGCCCGTGTCATTTAAATAGCAAATGCGCTCGCACCCCTGGGCGTGTCGCTTTTGAGCGAGGCCTGGTCAGGCACGCCGTCACTATGTTGGGTCAGCGGTTGACCTTGGCCCCACCAGTATGCTCCTCACTTCATTCTGCTGTGCTCTTCTGCAGGTCGAAAACGAGTCCAACACCCTACAGGACGGCTCTCTGATCGACCTGTGCGGGGCCACCCTGCTTTGGAGGACGCCCGCCGGCCTCCGCCACACCCCCACCCTCAAACAGCTGGAGTCCCTCCGCCAGGAGCTCAACGCCGCCCGGCCACAGTGTCCCGTGGGCTTCAACACGCTGGCCTTCCCCAGCCTGGCCCAGCGGGAGATCGTGGACAAGAAGCAGCCCTGGGTCTACGTCAACTGCGGCCACGTGCACGGCTACCACAACTGGGGCTACCGCAAAGAGAAGACCCCCGCCGGCCCCGGGGGCACGGCGCCGGCCAGCACCGGGGAGAGGGAGTGCCCGATGTGCCGGCGGGTGGGCCCCTATGTGCCGCTGTGGCTGGGCTGCGAGGGAGGATTGTACCTGGACGCCGGGCCGCCCACCCATGCCTTCTGCCCCTGTGGCCACGTGTGCTCGGAAAAGACAGTGGTGGGCTGGAGCCAGATCCCGTTACCCCACGGCACCCACGCTTTCCACGCCGCCTGCCCCTTCTGTGGCACCTGGTTGACGGGGGAGCAGGGCCACATCAAACTCATCTTCCAGGGCCCCGTCGACTGAAGCCCAAACCTGGCAACCTGCCAAGGAAAGCGGCGTCGCGAGGTGAGGGGGCAAAGGTGAGACACACAAAAGACTGGAAAAAAAAAAAACAAAAAAAAAACAGAACCCTCCCTCGAACGAGACAGAAGAGAAAGCACTGGCGACAAGTCAAGTGAAAGGACCGCTGATGTGAGGAACTGAAGGCAACGTGCAACAGTAGCTGCCAAGGTTTCACACGGACGATTGGGGTGTATGGAGGGGATGTAAATAAACGGTGTTGAAATGAACATGGTCTTCAGTGATCGCTTTGTTATCTTTCTGTAACCTCGGGTTTTCAACGGCCGCCCATCGTCGGTACGCATCTGCAGCAGGTGCGCATGCTCGATAAACAGGGTTTAGGGCGTGAAAAGCAAAACAGGCGCACAGAATGGAAAGGAAGCTATGATAAAAGAGTTCAAGTTGTCCCTTCAACTGGACCACCCCGATCAAATGCCATTGCCTTACTGGTTTAATTAAAAAGAACATTTTTCTGAAATTCTGGAGGTGCACACCTCTGATGTCCGATTCAGGGCGTCTGTGTCCGACAGAACTTAAAAAAAAACTAAAAAACTGACGATTCCACATCCGACACCCACGTCACGCCACGATTTGTGACCTCACTGCCGCCTGCCGGCTTCAACCCTTCCCCCGTTTTCAGGTCACCGTTCCTCTCCACACGGGTACAGGTGGGCACCATTATTCCTGTAACTGTCCTATACGAGACACGTGCTGGGCTGAACAAAAGCGCGCTCGGGCCCCGTAGACTACAACTACATGCTCCGCTACCGGCAAAGCCTCTGCACTTGTAGATCATTGGCTGCTCCACGCGTGGCCCCGTAAACTGCAAGTTTGCTCTTTGCCGGATTGAATGTGAGGGGCCCGCATCCTCACGAGGAGGGCCCTCCCTCCTAAAAGGTGCAGCTGACACACACGCACTACGCAGTATTCAGCTGCAGTCTCCAGTGTTCTCGTGCCCCCGGTGTGCTAAAAATAGCTCAAGGTCACCAAGCAGCCCCATGCCTCCCTGCCAGGGGGGGGGGAGAGAGAGAGAGAGAAGCTGCACATCACCTCCTCGTCCCAACTCCATCCAACCTCATAATAAAGTACGTATTTAGCTGTCTTACAGCCTTGGCCAATTCAACCAAAGATATTCAGCATATAAATGAGGCTCATGGAATAAGAGAAGCGATGAGAGTTTCATTAGAGTACAAGAGGAGTCTGACCTTTTCGGGAGTTCCTCCGAGACAAGTTGGTACCCTGCTGCATCCCAGCCAGTTTTGGGGAAGAACTAATCTGGCTTCATCCAGAGATCAGCAGGTCAAGATCAGTCAGTCAAGGCCTTTGGGTCCGGGAGACTTTTAATATATCCAGAAACAGACATTTTTCACACTTGTATTCTAGTTCTCCTTGAAAACAAAACAAAACAAAACAAGCCTTACTCCATTGTTTGATTTCCCCTCCTCCTCTGCTCACAGGTGTCTGCGATTGTGTCTCCTCCTTCATTTGCCTGGTCGGAAAAGGGGCGGAACTGCACACACACGCGCACACACACACACACACATACATACTCACTTTTCTCCTTTTCTGCTACAAAGTAAATCGAGTACCTTTATCAAGCAAACGCAGACGGCCGGTGGCTGAAAAGATAAAAGTTACATGCTAAATCTGAACAGAGAGACCCCTTGTTGCTCCCATGGCGACAAAAGATGCAGCTGTTTGATCTGTAGGGACCCAAACACTGATTTCAGCTGAAATGCCAACGCGATTCCTTTGTGCTTGTTGTTGCTTGTTAATCTAGTTTAGACCACATTAACTTTGCAAGTTCACATCTTCACTTGGCCTTGCTCGGGCTGTGGTATTTGATTTATCATTGATGGTTATTGCCACCTACTGGCCTGACAGGCTTGTTCGATTTTTTTTGTGCATTCTTGCATATACTATTTTGCACCCAATACTGCATGTGCTGATATTTAGAGACTTGAATGTGGTTTGAGCATTTTTTTTTTACAGAGAGGTATCTGCTTATTTTGTTTCAGTGTGGACAAGTCCTCAGATTGGTATATTACCACCAAACCTAACGACACAAAGTGCGTGCACCAGTGTTCAATAGAAAAGTGAACTATTGCTTTAACTCCAAACAGGCCCCTTCTCAAAAGAAAACATCAACAACGGACTTAATGTTGGAGATATAATAATAATAATACAACATTTAAAGTCCAGTCCAGTCCAGTTCCCTACTTTGAATCACACTTGATAATACATTTAAAGATAAAAGCTCAGACCCACAAGGGCTATGCCGATACATTTATTTGAAATAAAACAAACAATTGCAAGTGCCTTAACCAAAGTTAAAAAACAGTGTTCGTGGAAGCTGCTTTTTAGGCCCGACAGGTCAGTCCACTGCTGTCTCTGGCTAATAGACCTCAGGCTGTCGCTGAATACACCATGCTTAACAACATTAATATTATCATAGTATTCGACACACATGGTCTGTGGTGCGGAATCTCTCTCTTTTGTTAAAAGAGGTTTGTCATCTGTTGCTCTGGAAAAGAGAATCCTATATTATTGACACATGCACGTTTTAGGAGGTAAGACATCTTGGCTTTTACGCTGAATTGCACAAGGTATTCTCTATTCTGTAAGTGTTATTTTACTTTTTCCTCATCCCAGATGTATATGATTTTAATTACCACTCTGTCACCCTTTCTCTCCTCCTCAACACAGCCCAAGTTTTTAAATGCCATCTATTTTCACACGTATAAGCTCCACAAGCCAAACGAAAAAAAGAAGGTGACTGACAAACAAGCTCCTGCCCAGTGCTTTTTATTAACAAACACCTAGTGAGTGCTTTTATTAAGCCATTGAACAGCGTTGAACAAATGTGCAAATGACAAACAAACCCAAATTAATACAAAAAGAGAACTAAAGACAAAAAAAAATGTCAATCATTGTTTCATCAGAATCACATTCATAAGCTAAAGCCTCACCCTACATCACTTAAACCCCCCCAAAATCGGACGTCCCACCCTACCCCAGTGTCCCCTCACACTTCCATGGACTAGACAACACCATATAGTATTCAATGAATACATAGAAAAAAAAATCAATCAGTAGAATATCAAGACTTAATGAAAGAAGAAAAAAATGGAAATCAGTCATTGAAGCACAAATGATTCAGTGTGTTGTGTATGTGTGAGTGGTTGCGGGAGATAATTGAGAGTTCATTCCAAATGATTGCTCGTTCTGCATCTACCCAAGTGAGACTGGCGTGATGCCGGAATAGCAACATGTTTTCAAAAAAGCTGGGGAAATGCTTTACGAGACCCTGCCCCACTCTTTGCACACAAACGCACAAACAGGCACACTGCCGTTGCCCTTTATCGCAGCATAAGCGTGACGCCAACACACAATCCCCTCGTGACCTCTGCGTTGAGGCCTCTCTAACTCCGGTGGATGGAAGGCAGACATGTCACCACAGCCCGAGGTGGAGTGAGCGCCTGCAAATAAAGAGAAAAACCAGGAGAGCGAGCGAAGCCCAGGTGAGATCTTTTTTCAATTTCAACTTCATGTCGGGTTGCAGAAAGGAGAGTAGGGAGTTCATATCCGGTCAGCGAAAAACCAAGACCAGTCAGTCCCTGAACCCCTGTACACCATCAAACACAACACACACAATAACACATCAACTACGGGCCTGCAAACACCCTGTACACAAACTCTGCTCTTCATCAGGGGCCCAAAAGCTACACTGGTACGATAAGCTCATCGTTGGGTAACTATGACAACGCCGTGACCTTTCTAGGTTGTTTTTTTTTTAAACAAGGTAAAAAGTCAGGTGAGTACAGAAGCTAAGTAGTAAGTCAAGGGCAGAGGCCCCCTCCCCTCTTTGCCTCGCATTCCTTCCAGTTCCCCTGGAAAACTGTGGAGAGCCAACAAAGCTGCGAGAAGTGGGGAGTCAGTCCGGTTTCCACGTTGCCATGCCAACCCTGAGCGAGTGATGGCCAACAACTAGGTCTATTTTAATAATTGTGTCGTACGGCAATGCTGATGCATTTGAATGTAATCGGGGCTGGGTCATAACCACATTGTGTATGTAGCATCACTGTTGTGTACTGAAATATGTCATCTATCAAGTATAATCTTTTATAATGTTGAATTTTCTTTGAAGGAGTTTAAAATTTTGAATCATTACTTTGCCAGTTTGACATGAACCGCTAAGCCAGTTTTAGATTTTCATTAATATTTCATTTTTATTTAGGCAACATTCTTTTACAGGGTCATCTTCTGTATTGCTACTAAAAAAATTCCAACGTCCAATCGGCACTAGTGTCTAAAACTACACCCAGCCCCCTACATGTGATTAGATTTACATTTGCGGCTTTTGACATTGATTATTACATTCAATTCAGAGAAGTTAGTCTTCATTCACCGTTTTGATTTAACATGAATACAAGAACCTTATCTCGAGGTCCCCTTTCCAACTGTTCCCTCCCAAGGGCTTCTGTTATTAGGGATGGTAAACATACTGGGAGGAAATGGACGGTAAGTGGACCTCGAGTCGAGGTCAAAAATGATCTTTCACAAGAATTTTACAAGTAAAACCTCTGAGCGCACACATCTCTCCAAGGAAAGTGGAAGGCTTGGAGGGTTTCACACTTATAGTATAGATTATGGAAATCTATTCGAAAACATTTGCAGGTCGTCTGCTGAAATTTGAAGGCATCAGTATTTTTTTTTAAAACAAAGTGCTCACCAGGTCAGGGTGCAGCATCTAAAAGCCCCTTCACCTGCCAGATGTTTTTGGTGACTTCACAGAGGAGCTGACCTCCGTAAGAGTGTGGAGTTCCAACGCCTCTCTCATTTCTACTCTCCGCACAACGACCGCTGTCCGCACGCGTGAGCTTTGTGACGGCCCTCTTTCATTTAACAGGCTGTTTTTTAAGATTTAACATACGAGTGTAAAAGATGCAAATGTCCAATAAAAAAATCGAAAAAAAGTACACAAGAGGCACAAACTGGAGCTCCAAAGGATCTGATTGGAGAAAACCGGAAATGCAGAGGGACGTGAGGGACGGGTGTCCAAATAGGTGAGATGCGTGTTTGACAAACAGGTCCATGTCCGGGAAGGAACAGCAGCTTTTTAAAAGACATGGAAGAGCCCCCCCACTCACCGTCACCATTATCACCCTCCCAGTTAACAGACCCATCCACCGCACACCTCTACCCCAGCTTCATCCGCAAACGAGCACGAATGAAAGCACATCCTCAAACATACCCCGCCGTGTGCTGAATGAGACAAATTGTACAAATTGCGTCCATCAGAAGTGTCAATGGAAAGAAATCAAATAAAATACATAAAAAAACAAATGCAGGATATATAGCCAGTAGCCGTCAAGAACGTCCAACTCCGCGGCCCCGCCCCTGCCCATAAACACACACACACACAACCACTTTTAACATATCTCATCGTCCGCATCCAAAGCTATCTGCCCTCTGACTGTAATAATTAGTGTCATACCAGCAAATCTCTGTGCTAAACGTTACAAGACTTTGTCACATTTCTTTCCTTAATGCGTACAAATGTTCCCGTGAAGACTGAAGGCTAAAAAGTAAAAAAATTAAATAAAATAACGCCATATATCCGTCGCCTCCATCCCAGCTCCAATGTTTACATTGGAATTAACCGACCCTCCACAAGTGTTGGGCGGGGAGTTTGGTTCAGGAATCCCTTGGTTAATGCTTCTTTCAAACCGTCTCTGCACGTACATCTTAGTCCCATATGATTATTATTATTTATTTTTGTCTCATACCTACGTATGCTTCAAAATACTCAAAAGTAATATCATAAAAGCCCCTTTTCAGCTATGAAGTCACAGGGCTGTGCTTTTATTTTTATTAAACTTCATGCATACTTTGGTGTGAAGAAATATGAAGGCTCACTCTCACTCTCTTTTTTTCTTTTTTTAATTCTCCACATGAATCCTTCTGTGACTTTATATGAAGCACGGCGAGAATTGGACAGACTTTTCAAATTTGGGAGACAGAACCATTACCGACAAAGTCGACGAAAAGACACGAGTAAGGCGGTTACATGAGAATCTGAGCAGAAGACGCATCTGCGCAGGTCGACGATATTTCCAGTTTGAGCAAAATAACTAAAAAATATCTGCTTCAAAAATCATACAGAGGCAAACGGAGAGGCTGCAGGGGAAATATAGCAGTAAAAACACTGTGTTCACGCTCGGGTTTTGAGATCGTTCAAAGGACGAGCTGAACGCAGACACACACAGGCACATTCCCATCCATGAAGCAGGTGTGTGTGTGTGTGTGTGTGTGTGTGTGTGTGTGTGTGTGTGTGTGTGTGTGTGTGTGTGTGTGTGTGTGCGTGTGTGGGGGGACGACGACGACGACACATAGAATGAAATCAGCAAAGATAGAGTCTAAAGGAGTAAAGTGTTTAACCAAAAGATTTACATCTCTAACCCAATTCTAGTGAGTGTGAGAGAGCGTGCATGTGTGTGTGTGTGTGTGTGTGTGTGTGTGTGTGTGTGTGAGTGGCCTTCCACTGCCTCCATTCCACTCAAAATCTATATCAATCTTACCCCCATCTTTATGTCCTTGTGGCAGAAACACAAAAACGTAACCGTCGTAAACTTCCAACCGGCCATCTGTTCTTAACAATCTTACAGTTTAGTCCCGCGTTTTTTTTTTCCTCAGCCATCCCGTACCTCCGGGCAGGCACACGAGAGGGAGAGAGTCGGAGAGCTGGGTGCGGATTACGGTGTGGTTATGGTGGAATGGTGGAGGTGTGGGGATGGCAGAGGTTGTGGTGGTGGCAGGGGGAACACGGAAGGAGGAAGAAAAGGGGAGGATGTCAGTGTGGAGATGGTAGAGGAGGAAGAGGTGGTGGTGGTGGCGGTGGTCGGGGGGGTCTTTTAACAGCAGCCCCCTCCGGACTGCCTGACAGGAGTGCTCTCGATTTTTAGGTTGGGTTTGTCGCTGCCGGCTGTGGCCCCGGGGCCCATGCGCCTCTTGATCTCGGCGGCCATGGTCATGAAGGCCTGCTCTACGTTGGTGGCATTCTTGGCGCTCGTCTCCAGGAAGGGGATGGCCAAAGAGTCGGCAAACTCCTGCAAGAAAAAAAAGGAGGCTTTAAAAAAACACAATATCCATCACAGACCCGGTTTAAAGTGTTTTTCATACCGACAGTGGGTCGACAACATGTGCATCTATATATAGTTTGTTGGATGTTTGCACAGTTGGAGCTCTTCCAGGTGTATACAGCAGAGCGCTGCTCAGGCTGAATTCATCTATCCAGCCCAATGCAATGTGAGCTGCATTGCTTGTCTTACCCTTTCCCCTACCACACTGTGCTTACCATGGTGACAGCTTGGCATTACTACTCAATAAAGGAATGTAAGGTAAATGACCATCAATCAAAAAAATTGATCAAAAGGCCACTAGTTTCCAAAAAAATATGGAGTCTCAATTTTCACGACATTTTAAAGAGTAAAATATAAGTCAAATGCATGAGATGATTCATTTTCAGATTCAACTATAATGGAAATAAGAGACCTCAGGCCTGAATCCACCCACATGCCGTGTCAGCAGATACAGAAATAATCTGGGCTTCAGTATCCTTTATTCCATTAAGAGTTTAAATGCTGCTAACCTCAAATCTGAGAAACAGAATTTTCAACTTAAATAATCCTATCAAACATGATGTGTAAATAATAATAATGTAATATTTCTAATTCCCCTGTACCACAGAGCTTTTATGAGCAACACATACTGTATGTGGGCCAATTTTAGACTTTTAATGGGAATAAAAAAGAATGAATAACGCCAGACTGAGTCTTCAAAGTGACAGAACACTGACATTCTGTAGCTATCGATGCCTGATCCTTCTGGGAGCATGGAACGTATTCTACTGTGTCCTTAATACAAAACTAAAGCTGAATCATTTAAGATGCAATGCAATGCAGCAAATAGTTTCAGCTTCACTAACCAGTGGAATACTTCAGTGCTTCAGTTTGTATAGTTAACCAGTTACCAATATTTAAGAGCCACCTTTTCAGCCTGTGGTGTTAATTTTGATTTTACGGCATTAACTGGTAAGCCCTTGAAGGCGGTCTCTACATTGTAATGTTTTTTTACAGTTATTTTTTCCCCTGAAAACTAAAAGAAAGATGCCATACCTTGGCCGTTGTATAATCCACCACTTTCTTGGTGGTCAGGTCACACTTGTTGCCCACGAGGAGCTTGTTGACATTTTCACTGGCGTAACGGTCGATTTCCTGAAGCCACTGCTTGACATTGTTATAGGACTCCTGCAGAAGAGGAACGAGAATACGAGTGTGACAATCGAAGCTCAGAAAAGGTGAGTTAGCAGTTAACCCACGGTGTTGGGCAGTGGCATTCATGAGAAGACTTCCTCATAAATAGTAGTTTACTCAAATATTATCCAAACCTGAATCCTGCAGGAAACACATCGATCCAAAGATCTTTAATCTTTACAATATTGGTTCACACTGTGTCAAAGTAATAAACTGAGGCTGTATTTAAAATGTGAATGTAAGATGTCTTTTATTTTGTCAGTCAAACTATATCTACTGACTGTAACAAGTTAAGACAAAGTCTAATGTTTGGAAACGTTGTTTTTTCCGATTTGGACCCAAGAAAATGTTTTCGAAAGGACGAAATAATTTAGAAGTATATGCATGTTTTAATAATTTCATAAAAACGTATTATAGATTAATGCCTGTCAAATTATTTCAGTCTCTGGAAGATCAGTATTTATTCCAAACAAACAAAAACATATCCTGCGGATTATATGATCTCATGAAATGCTGGATTTCAGATAATTATTAACCATCCTGACCAATGGTGCAACTTCAATCGCACAGTCAGTAAAGTCTGATCCCACTGTTGAAGGCCACCAAAAAAGGAGGTGGATTCCTAAACTGAGGAAACAGAGAGCGCCGACTCACCTGATCTGTCACATCGTATACGACTATGATGCCGTGGGCTCCACGGTAGTAACTGGAGGTGATGGTACGAAACCTCTCCTGACCGGCGGTGTCCCACTGATTCGGAGAAAGAAACATAAATACAAAGAGAGGGAAAGAGAGAAGTGGTTAGAAGTTGGCACTACTATTTCACCATATGCAACAGACCGACCTCATGAGCTTGATAGTGAGCACAGGGGATAATGGCATAAGCAATGGTTCAATATGTAGAAAGTTGTTAAAACTAAATACATACAAAATGCCATAACCTTTGTTTAATGTGAAAAAACATCAGTGGAAGTGGATGAAAATAGTTTGTGTGTCTCCGAAAATAGGCCAGCAGAATGCGAGTGTGACAGGGCTCTGTACGGATGAGTCTGTGTGAAGTGCTGTGAAAATATATAGTACATAGAATTTACAATGGTCATTTATACGCTGACAATGACTAGTAAACTTCACATTGGGAATATCTTGTAGTAACTTTTTCTTAGTCCAATTATGGCCCTATCTGAACAACCATTTCATTTTGTGGTAATAATTAAACTAGTTGGCAGTTGCCTGTGAGGCTGCGTCCATTTATATGCCACATTCTACCAACATTGTTAGCTCTATTTCTGTGTCTGTGAAAGACAAGAGGATCCTTTTGTAGTTTTGTCCAACCATCATCGAGTTGAAATGAGCATTCATCTGCCCGTGTTTGTGTGCTTGTGTGTTTGTGTGTGTGTGTGTGTGTGTGTGTGTGTGTGTGTCTGTGTGTGTGTGTGTGTGTGCGTTCTCGTGCTCACAATCTGCAGTTTGATGGTCTTGCCATCCAGCTCAATGGTGCGGATCTTGAAGTCCACTCCGATGGTGCTGATGTAGCTCTCTGTGTAGGTGTCATCCTGTAAGTTGAGTGAGTGAGGGGGAGCAGGATAGGATCAGAGACATGTGGAAACATACAGTGGCGGAACATTTATTAACACATTTATTAAGTGTGAGACTACTTACTGCAAAGCGCAGGAGAAGACAGGACTTTCCCACTCCAGAGTCTCCGATGAGCAGGAGCTTGAACAGATAGTCGCTGTCAAAAAAGCAACAGCACAGGTCAGAACAGAGTGGTCATTTCCGCTGCATGTATAATATTTTTGTTTTTTAAATTAACATAAATTCATTTTCCTGAAATGTTCCTATAAGTTTAATAATATATATTAAAATAGAATTATATTTATCTCTATTTGTGGTTAGGTAGGTAATGTCCTCTGGTAACTTCATCTGGAGCTATAAAGAACATTTAAGTGACTTATCATCATTAGGTTTCATGCTTATAACATTCAATGACGTTGCAACTTATAAATATATATATTTTTTATTAATCTATCAAAAAGACACAAAAAAGGATCCAACATACTTGGAGATGAACTCGAACATTAAAAGAATCAAAGCAATTTTACCTAATGACACGACACATCACAAATCATGTTCAGCATGCCTCGGAGCAGGCAACGTTATTTTAACAATAATAATGATTCTATTTAACACACATTAATCCCAGAGCCTCATGGTACACCAGCATTGTACAAAACAGAATAGGATCAATGGGAGGGTAAATAGAGGCCTACAAAGCAGCGGATTTGTGACGTGGAGCCCCCCAGCAGGTTGACCTGACCACTGTCACTCATATCTAAAAAAAAAAGTCTTTTTAGACCAAATGTTGAGAAACATAAACAGGTTTATGAGTTTTGCTGCTGGCTACTACTCAAACGGTTCCTCCTAAAATGATAAAACATCACCCTTCCCGCGACAACACCCAATCGCTGAGCAGAGAAAAAAAACAACTCACAGCGATTGCAAACGGAACGCACACGGCTCCGGAGAATTACCCAATGCCGGTGCTATTCTTATGTCATCGGAAACTGATACCTTTCGCGCATCACAGCCTGACACTTGATCCACCGACAATATGTGACAAACACTGGACGCAGCAGCAGTGTTGCAATCGGCCCAGTTCTCATTTCAACATGGCTATGGCTTGTGTTGATGTGGGCTCATAGTGGGAGTTACCCAGACTGATCAGAACAACAAGCAACCTAAAGACAATCTTGATGCCTCATATAGTATATGAGATGAGTGCCAGGGATGTATGCAGAATACGTTTTTAATAGTGACACAGTGTTTTTGATTAAATAAAGGGATCTACAAGAGGGCAGTGTCTTCATTAAGTTATGGGTGAGGTAAAAAGAGAGAAGGACATAACACCAGTAGGTGTGCTTGATTGCTTAACTGACTTGGTAAATGACTTGTTAGTATCAATAATGATTATTCAAGATGACCATCGCCACATCCAGTCCATTTGCCATGTCCACAAAGACACAGTGTACAGTGGCAGGCAATCATAAAGCATGTTTAACCAGAGAGGACGTTGATGTAGCATTGACACACGCGCGCACGCACATGCGCACTCACACACACACACACACACACACACAGGTAAACAAAGCGTGTCAGCCAAGGGTGTGGGGTATTGGCTAAGCTAGTCGGACCGGGTTCCATGTGGATTCAGAAAACAGCCTCAGCTGTTGGCTACGCTAGGACAGAAACAAATGAAGAGTGACAAGGGGATTCGGTGACAGGCGTGTCGTTTCAGGGCTGCTGGGGTCAGCCGTCAAAACAACTGCCACCTGCCATTTCATCCTATGTAATCTCTGACACGTTGGTCCATAAACGCTGGTTAAATGAGAGAAGCCAAATTGGAAATAGTTTCTTATAAAATTACACAGCAGGTACAACAGTATTTGATGATCAGGATGCTATACGACAGTTAATAATGTTTAAATGTGGAACCAACCAGCCAGTTGTAAGCATGAACTGTTGTTGGCTAAGCATACTTGACGGTGGCCAGAAGCTTGCAGAAGTAGTCCAAAATCTAAATTCCAAAAGATGTTGTAAGGCTGTGAAGCTTTTAGCTGAAGGGGCCTACGTTGTTACAGGTGTAATGGCTGGAATGGGTCGAAGGATGGGGTCGGAACTGTTGTCATGGCAGCAGCTTTGATCCAAACAGAATGCGAGTGTGAAGGCATTCATTCTATTCTATACTATTCCATTGGTTTCAACGGGGATCGGGGGGGGGGGTGATCAGAAAAAGTTGAACAGGAATATGCATTGTGCAATAAAGCCGAATTTAAGTACACGAATTGTCCCAAAAGAGATGGACGTGTTAACGGTGGAATGTTTGAAATCTGAAAAGTGCGCTGAAGTGATTACATTCACATACAAAATATTTCCGTGTGGAAAAACAACAGGCTTGGTCGATCACGGAGGCTACAGGTCAGCCATCCCAAATATGTCATCCACATAGCCTTGTTTAAGCTAACGCCAGTCGTTTAGCATCTGGTAAACATAGCTAACTGTGTCAGCGTTACACGCCGACAACCACCCCCACCCTCTCGATGCACACACAGTTTACACACACAGTGGATTGTGCGTTTGTCCCGTGGAAGGTCGCGTGTCACGGACGCCAAGCAGGGGCACGAGCGCCTCGTCAGCTGACGCCTGCGTTCAGCTCTCGACTGACACATTAACGAAGCCGTCCGCGCCCTGCTGGCGACGGCCAACACACTTAGCCCCACAGTACAATTAGCCTAGCATTAAACCCGGAATGTCACACCGTCCACACCACGGCACGTGACTCTAATGTCTTAACTCGACACACCATTCACGGCGTCACAGCGGAGCGATTTGGTGCAAAACTCACTATTCGGGATTCATGGTTTCACTCTGGCTGGGTTTTTTTTCCTTCCTGTCGGTGACTCGACTCTTCCTTCCTCCTCCGGCACACACACACAAAAACAGCAGATAAGACTTGAAGGTCCGGGTTTCCGACGCACTCAGACGGCGGTGGTACCGTGTCCGTCGCTGTTTCCCTGGTCGTCCGACAGTATTCGACCCGTAAACGATTCAAATATCCTTGATTCTTGCGGACATATCGCAGTAAAGCTCGGCTGGTAGATGTAAGTCCCCCCTTTTCTCGCTTCTCGGTGTCGGTTGCTTACGACAGGTTCAGAGCGACTGCGCAGGTGCGGTAGTGACGCACGGTGACGTGGCCCTACAGACGGACCCCGGGGCACGTTCAGCAGCCACGACTCATCACAGCAAACCCGTTATGCAATATTCATCTTAGTTTATGAATACAAAAAAACCCCTAATTATAAAATAGTATTAAGAAAAAAGCCTAACTGTCTCTGCATGTGGCTTTAAAACATTAAGGGCAGATTACCAATAAAAAAAAAGAAATGATTTACATTTTCCATTGCAGCTTCACAGGATGTATAATAGTCCCCATCCACATTCAACACGTTACGCACTACATATCTTAAGACTTAATTATGTTTAATTATTAACTTGTATTTAAACAGGACTGGTGTTAATTTGAATTCCTTGCAATATCAATCATGTGCACAGCTTCCTACTAGTATGTGTTGTGTCACGTTTTTTTACACGATCAGTTGTTTTGCCTCCAGTTGCGCCACCTTCGTGCCTTAGAGGTGTTTGTTTTGGGTTCTGGCCATAGGTTTCTTTACTGTATGTAGAAGACACATCTCAACACGGATCAGCAGGCTTTAGTAGCCCGAATGACGCTTCTCTCTCTTATGTTTATGATTAGCCAAATGAAGACCCACATCTATCTGTTGATTTCACCATCTGTTGCATAATAACAATAACATTAGGAAACACACCTCGAAGCAGGTTTCAAATTGCAGTACGCTGCGATATTGAACACACCCTTGGACCAGCAATAGTTTACTGCAGTGCTGGGACTTGTAGTTTATCAACATATTGAGTTAAATCATTTACACAATAATGAACTGGTTCACAAAAGGTTATGTCGTACAATTCAAGCTGCTGCTAAGGCTGGTTACTAATTGGTAAAATAACACCACTAAGTAAATTAGAAAAAAAAACAAAGTCCATGCAAGTCACATGATAAAGCCATAATCTTGTGTTCATCTATAATAAATGCAAATTGTACAATTCATCGATATACAATTTCATTATTCCTTTATACATGAAAGCAGTGATTCCATTTACAGATAGCCTAAAAAATGCAGACAGTGCACAATCTTTGGAAGAACATAAACATAAGGAATGACATGATGTCACTTTTAGATTCCAGGTGTCACTGATAGCCTGGAAATGCCCCTGAGTGGCTTATACACATACAGACACACGCAGACACAAACAGCTGTTTCTCTTTTGCAGACTCACACCTCATGCACACTTTAATACAGAATTAGACTTCATGGTATCAATCAAGGCAGCCATCCACCTCTTCCATACCCTCAGCTTTAGCTGCAGCAGCACCCGCAGGAGTTGGAAGGTAGATATTTTCCCACCTTCCCCCAGACTCTGTCTGTGGCTCCAGACAGGCAGCTGCAGCGGCAGCCTCCAAGCCCTGGTTGATGTAGCCAGCCTCCTGGCTGGCTTCCAGAACTGGCAGCTCCGACAGAAGACCTTTCAGTGTCTCACCCAGTTCCATGAAGCCGGGCCTCCTGTTTGGCTCCTTATCCCAGCAGCTCCCCATGACTTCATAACTGCGTTTTGGGGTGAGATGGAGTATGGAAGAGAAAGGAGGCATGATGAGGTGTGTGTAATTATAGGTACTTTAGATAAACATAAATATACCTAAAAAAATATGGCTTGAAAACAGGCTTTAGGTTTTTAAAACAAAAAGTCTTAGGAACTCACAGTTTGTGGTCACACTGTTCAGGTGGTTTGAGCCTATGTCCAGACTGCAGCAGGTCCAGCAGCTCATAATTATGGACTCCAGGATAAGGAGTCATTCCCCGGGAAACAATCTCCCACATGGTCACCCCGAATGACCACTAAGAGAACAAGGACAAAAAATAATCTGTGTCTGAATGATCTCATTATAATTGTTTTATTATAACATTGGAAAGTAATACAAAGTATACTTTTAAGGTCAGTTAGAGAAAAGAAAAAAAAAAAAAAATCATTTTGTAAGATGCCTCTCTGGGACATCAAATGCTGCCCTGCATTGACGTGAAAAAAGAAAAACACTCTGTATTTAAATAGTATAAGTCTTTGAATATTGTTTTTGTTGGATTTGTAAATGAATAACAAAACAACAAAGTTGTTTTTTTAATTCTCCAAATTGGAAGCTCCACTGAATATGAAAAGAAAAAATTGCAAAGCAGTTTTTCTTGTGACTGTCCAAACAGAGCCTTGGAATCTCTCAATGACCAAATGAAATTCCACAGAAGGCTGAACTCACCACATCACTTTTGGTGGTGTACACAGACTCTGACAGGCTCTCCATGGCCAACCACTTGACCGGCAACCGGACACAAACTTTCTGACGGTAATAATTGCCGCTGTAGATTTCCTTGGACAAGCCAAAATCAGCCACAAACACCCGGAGGTCATCGCCTAGCCTGTGGATTCAAGAAAAAAAATGAATAGGGCAAATTCATTGATAAGTAAGGATACACCAATAAACTAAAGCCAGATCAAATTTCGTCCCAGCAAACACACGTGCCTCGAGGCCCTCCGTCAATATCACTGAAACTTGAAGCAGCTTCCTTTCAATATACAAGTCATGGGTGAATACCAATGGCTGAGGACAGAGCCACAGTCAGATAGATGAACAAGGAAGCCTTGATTTCAGGACTGCCACCCTCCCCGCCCACTGCGATGTGTAGTCCTCCTCCCCCAAGTGACTCCCTCTCTGTTGGACTCACATGCAGTTCCGTGCTGCCAGGTCCCTGTGCAGAAAGCCCTGATAGCTCAGGTAGCTCATCCCTGCTGCGATGTCAATCATGAAGCGCAGAAGAGTCTGATGGGGCACAAACTAGGAGGGGAGGATAGAAAGGGGGCATATTCTGTCATTCATGTGTAGTTGTAGTGTCTATTCTTGGTGGAGTCGTGCATGGTGATAAAGGAAAGGTCAGACAGCCTACCCTGGCAGATGTTCAACACATTTTGCATTTGAATCAGTAGACCTTTGATTTCAATAACAATAATCCCAGCCATTGGCAATTAGTAGTTAATTAAAACTAGACCATGTTAGAGATAGTTAAAATAAACTATTTTACAACCAATATTCTCTAGTTTCCAAGAATCATATGTCAAAGTTTCAATGGTACAATGTATATTTGTCCATAAAAGTCTGTGTTGACATGTCTGCAATAAACATGCTTTTTCTACACATATGTGCATGCATGCGCTGACCGAAACCTCACCATTGGAATATCACCATAGCGCGTAGCAATGAGGAAGCGGCGTAGGTCTCCGTGTTTCATGAATGGCAGCATTACCAGAGGAATGGGCAGAGAAGAGTCCTGCACTCTCTGTAAACTGACTCCTGCAGGACAGACACACAAGCACACACACAAACAAACATACAGATAAAGGCTAAACTAAGTCTGTTGGTGGTGCCTCCACAACCGCACACCATCTTAGAGTTAAGTGACGTTGGTTTTATATATATATATATAAAACTATCTTACCGAGTAGTCTGACCACATTTTCATGATCAAAGTTCTTCATGAGCTCGGCCTCTCTCAAAAACTCATGCAAGTCTTCCTGGCTGTGGATTCCGACTGGGTGTGGGACGGAGAACATTTAGAAAAAAACAAGAAAAGCAGAGCAGGGTCTGGACAAAGAGTGTGGGCCGTCACTTCGTGCGTACCCCTCATGGTCTTGATGGCCACCTTCATGTCCACACCTTCCTCTGGAGTAAAAACCCCTTCGTAGACCGAGCCAAATTCTCCTGCAGGAAAGAAGACACTCATTGTCAATATTAACCACCACCGACTTACATAATTGATTTGTGTGGATAATCAGAAGCCGCATGAAAAATCCATAATTTTCGAAGAAATGCTTTTCTGATGATAACAGAATGGTTTATTTAGTTGCAAAATGTCAGTATTGATGCCATGTGATGGTGGCCATGCATAATGATAGCTGATTTGATTTGCGGGCAATCAACAAACCTGACAGTCTCAGTGCCCAACCATCATCACAGGCTTCACTCCCTTCCTTTCACTTTGTTTAATGAAGTGCTCACGACTTCCTGCACTGACAATAAATATTGGTGCAGTATCATGGGTCTATCATGCAGGGTAGAATCTGTCTAAATGAATGGCCGTTATGATCTACCCCTTCATGTAAGCTTCCTGCCTTTTCCACCCAGGTGAGAGTTTACACATGTAAAGTCCTGCCTCATGAGGCAAAGCCAGGATGATGTGGAATCATGATCTGACCTTTGCCCAGCTCCTTCCCCAGAGTCAGCATGTTCCTCTCGACCAGGACGTCCTTCAGACTGGCGAGCAGGCTGCCACTGAGCCCCTCCAACATCTGGGCCACTCCCTCCACCACTGAAACAGAAAATCAAAGGGCTCACAAAATGAGGAATATCTCTTCAGCTACTCTAAACACATGTCTTATCAGCAACAATTCAACCGAGGCCAGTCGCGACAGGGAAACTTGCACAGTTCATTTTTGTCATTATCAGGCAACCCCAATTCCTACTGTTTATTCATCCACCGCATCCTTAGTTAGGTGAGTTAGGTTCTATATGTTCAAACACATTTTGAGCATGAGAGATGGGGAAACAAAAAATGATCGAGTATTGACCCATTGCTGTTTAGGGAATAGAAAACTCACTGTTGGCCTGCTCGGTTACAGCCTCCACCACCTGTGGACGTCGATAGGAAAACTCAACATTCATTGGCAAGAGCTCCACGTCTTCCTGTGATCTGGGAAACAAATATCATCATATTATATTAAAATAATGGACATTAATCAAAATAGTCACATGTTAAGTTGTAAGTAAATTTTTATTTCCAAAAACAGCTGGTGACAAAAATAAATAATTAAAACAATTACATTAAATGATGTGTACAATTACCATAGTAATTGCTGGAAATAATAAAAACCATTGCCAAAGGCAGATCATTTAGCTCCTACAAAAAAAAAGATAAATCCCTTTACCGGAGTTTGGTGTAGTTTCGGCGCAGGATGCAACCAGCTATGGGGATTACAGCTATGAGCAGGAGGCAGCCAAATAAAACACCAACTATCATCCACATGTAGATGTGTCTCTGGCGCTGAGGAGCTGCTGTTGGTTCAAGCTCGGATATGTTTAGGCCAGGTCTCACAGTGATCTCCACAGGGGGAACTTTCCCTGTAACAAACAAAGGAAATGATGGCTGATGACAATATATGTGTGTGTGAGAGAGAGACAGAGTAACCACTGAAAACCCATAGTCACACATAGTTACGTACATCTGTGAATGATGACGGTAGCAGTGGATGTGTGTGGCACCCCAAACAGACTGGACACATTGTTCCTGGCTTGCACGAACAGTCTGTAGTCCCGCTTCGGGTGTAGTCCCGTGATGCCTACCGACGTGCTGGTTAGCCCTGACGAGTCGGGCAGGAAAGTGACACTGTCCCCACATGCCTCCCACTGAATGCCAGCCTCTGCTTCCCTCTCACACCTGATGTAATATATCACTTCCTGTCTGCCTCCCTGGTCAAGAGGAGGATCCCACGTCACCATCAGCATAGAGTCATTTTGGTGTTGTGCAGTTAAATTCATAGGAGGAGAGGGTGGCTCTGTGGGGTACAAAGCAGGGAAGCAAAAAACAAATCACAAGCATGTAAAGATAGGCAATCAGTTTCATAATAAGCGGTTTATACTACACACAAGCATAACACATAAAGAATCTGCAACACATCTATGAGAGCATGACTGGACAACACTGAAAAAGCCAAAATTCGCATTAAAAATAAATGTAATAATGTAAATTAACTCCTCCTGTTAAATGTATATGTTACAGCATATCATGTTATAGAGATTATTTGATCAAATTAGCTTAATAACTTGGATAACATTGGAAAAATTTAGTTTGTGGAGTGTCAAGAAGAAAAGGGCTTTCCTTATACAACCAGAAGAGGGCGCCAAAGACTGCTGTTTTAAATGCACATACAGGGCTTAATTCAATTTGTGATGGGATAAACTAGTTGTAAAACAGGATGACACCTGTTGATGCTCAGTAAACCCCCTGAGTGTCTTACTGGTGCAGCCGAGGTCAGCTGGGTCAGTTGACAGGCGACCGAAACCCTGCAGACAGTCACACAGCTCCGATCCCTCTCTGTGCGTCCTGGTGTTTGCTGGGCACGGACGGCATCCTGCGCTGTCATTGGCCAGCTTGTAAAAGCCCATCTTGCATGCTGTTGGAGTAAAATAATTAATAATAAAAAACATTAATAAAGGTGAGTATTTTTTTTTTACACTTCCAGCATGTGAATTGGTTATGGGTGCTTAGCTTAATGGAGATTTATTAGAAAGTTTCACACATGGCAAAAGTGCTCTGTGTATGTTTTGTCCGTATAACTGGGATCCAGTATAATTATTGTGAAATTGAGAGTCGATTCCATTGTGTGTGTGTGTTTGTGTGTGTGTGTGTGTGTGTGTGTGTACGTGTTATGAAATGTTTAAAATGAATTGGAACTTTACAGGAGTTGGTCATATAATAATTTTGAAGTATCCCTTCATTTTTGTTCATTGGTCGACATACAGTGTAATTCAACCCTGATATATTGGCTAAAACCTAATGTTGTCCAATGTCCAAGTTCCGGTCCCACTAACATATGAGCAACAGCAATACAGTGCACAGGAAACAGGTCAAGAATGAACAGAAAGAAGAGGATCGTGGCAAAGAGGATGTGAAAGTCATGAGTTCTTGTTCATACGGGAATGTTTCAAGAGTTTGAATAATTCTATTGGCTAAGATACTCATCATTGCCAGTATGGACTCATCTCTGGTCAAAGAGCAGAAATATGAGGCAAAAATAGCATTTTCCATGACAGCTCATTATTCTTGGTCTGTTTTGTCATTTCTGACACTCTGTCTGTTCTTTGTTAAAACCCCCCCAATTCTCACAAAGAAAGACACTGCTATTCAACACACAATATCAACAACTATCTCTAAGGTCAGACATAAAAACAAAGAATATCATAATAGTTCGTTTTAAAGATAAACAATAAATATAATTTAGTTTAATATCTTATAAAACAATAAGTTATACCCACCTGAAGTAAATTAGGGGAAGAAAACGGTGGATAAAAGCCCTAATATGCAAGTTCAAGAAATCAAGTTAATGGTAACAAATCCCTCCTGCTTAAAAATCAAATTCTGTAAGCATTTCAAAAATAAAAATGGTTGGGAGGATGTGGTGGGGAAAAAACAAATTAACATGGAAGCTGTGGAAGGAAGATGATTAAAGCCGCATGAATTCTATAATTAAAAGCAGAATTAAGATTTATAATCAAGAATCATGACTTCATACTTCTCTCTCAGAATTATTATCAAATTATTAATTTGCAGTTTATCCAAAATCAGTTTTAAACTTCCGATGTCCACATCTTATACATGTAAAATATAAAGTATATTTGATGTTTGATGCTTAATTGCTCTTTCTAATACATGTGTGAATTTACTGTGAAAAGTGAAATAAAACTAAAAAAAGATGGTCTCCATACCTTGACACGTGTCCTCAGTGACTTGATGGCCAGGCTTGCAGGTACATCCCCCCCGCAGAGGCCCCCACAAGCCATCCAGGTTGCACTCTCTGACCGGAGGAGAAACCTCCACAGCTCCCTTCACACAAGAACCTATCAGTGGCCCAGAGCCGGCGCCTGCCCTTCCAAACAAGGCCAGGTGGCCCACGGTCTCAGGGCACCTAATGTAGTACAGTCGGATGGACGTCAACAACGCACACGTCTCTGAGTAGGAGAAGGCAAGCTGGAACCCCCTGTGGCTGACCGGGCCCAGATTCAGGGCCAATCTGCGGTTCAGGTAGCCGGATAATTGTTCGGGAGGGACTGTGACGGGGAACGTTGCAGACGTTTTGATTTCCACAGCTGGGAGGTCACTCTGAAACCTTTGGACGGGCGCATCGGTGTCAAACAGGTGAACCCCAAGAGGGCCGAGTTTACCGGTGGTCTCCTCCTCTTGGGCAAAAGCAACATCCATCAGTATATGGTGAGCTCCTTTGCGCTCCATCCACTCACTTAAAATGGTTCTTGTTATTCTTCTGCCACAAGCTTGGAGCACAGGCACCGGCCTCTCTGCACCGAGCCTCAGTTTGATTTCAGTCCACTGCAGTGATAATAAAAATAGGTCAAATGAGTGAAAAAGCCATACAGGAGACGCGCAGGGAATTATAAAACCTTGAGAAATCTTAAGTAATGCAAGATAAACCTTGCTTCAGAGCCATTTGAACTAAAAACGGAAGTGACACTCATATTTTGCATTCATTGTGTGCACATCATGATTAGGTACAATTTCACCCAGAGCACCCACCCCCCAACACACCCTTTACACCTCTCTTAACTACAGCAGAGAGCAGGCAAAATAAAGCAGGGGATAGTGAGGACATTAGACATACCAACCCCTTCATAAACGTACATAAAAGCAGCTTTTACGATATTAGACGTATAAACTGCATAAATTACGTGAGTGTTTAGAGTATCAGCAGTAGCGACAGGTTGGCTTAGCATTAGCTTCAGCTAACTGGCTTTTGTTGTGTTTTAGCAAACATCTGCGGTTTGTCTTCTTACCTGTAGATATTTATTTCAGTTCGACGTCCATTTGGCGACTGTTCCCAATTGACTGACAACGTCCAGGAGTCACGTGACGGTTTGTTGTGGCGCTGTACCGTAAAGTTTAAAGTAAAGTGCCCTAAAGTGTTCAACTTGTGTGCGCACTGCCATGAATTGTCCGCTGCATGGTAGTATAACGGTTTCACCTTGGCAATTAATTCTTGTTTTTGCTATACATTTTTTTTCTCTAATCCTATGGCTGTTATCTGTAATCTGACACTCCCCAAACCTGATTACTCAACAGTTGAGTTTTTGTTTTCCTGTACATGATGCAAGACGTATTAACACATATCAACACTTAACAACCAAACTTACCTCTGAGCGTGGGTCAGACGTCCACCCCAGTCTGGCCTGTTTATCAGAACTGAAAATCTCCACTGAAAAAGAGGCGAGAAAGAATCAAAACTGTTACTCTGCTGTATCACTACATGAAGATACATTTTAACATTTACCTGCTACTCATCACATTTGGATTTACTGCGATGCATCAATAGTATCAAAGTTGTTTTTTTTACTTAAAATGATTGGCAATAGCGATGATAATGTTTTACAGATAGTACGTACCACTCACAAACCTCTTTAACTATTTTTAATTTAGACCTTTTATTTTTAGGTAAAAATATTTTTTATTCAATATAATATTTGAAGATTGTACAAGAGTTTTTACTTAGTAATTCCTATATAAGGTCAAATGAACCCTTGATTAGTTTTTCATCAAAGTTAACTTGAGGGAAAGTTTACTAGTCATATAAAAATAGGTGCTATACATAGTTTGTATTAGTTCAATCAATAATTCAATTAAATATATATTGCATTTTATCACATGAGCAGCTTTATATGGTAAACGTAAAGTAAAGACTCACCCTCCTCAGCGTGATTCTGTGGATCAGCGCCAACTTCCCGCATTAAGATCCACAATAAGACTAAAATGAGCCCCAGAAAACTGGTATACAAAGCCATGTTCTAATTCTGAATCAAAATCAACTAACACCCAACACCAGCGCAGATCGAAGCCTGTGTTTACAACAAGTGTACTTGAACCGCACACTTTGTCAGCAAAAACAAGCCTTCCTCTTCCAAATTGCTCACTGGACCAGCAGAGGCTGATAGGCGTGGCGTATTTTATGTTCAGAACGTGTCGTATCAATATCGGTTGAATTTTGTATTGGTTGTGTATTAGTATTATTCATTGTAGTTTAGTAGAAGTACTGTGAAAATGATACATACGAAAAAATAAATAACAGTACATGCAGATCCTTGTTTGTGTTTTTTCATTTAACTTCCTGCTATACTTTTTCAAGCCCCAATATCCTTTCAGTCATCTAATTTCCCCTCTTCTTTTTTCTTTAGAAATGTTGACATCGGTGATTTTTTTTTGCCTCAACAGACATTTCAATCTATTATTAAATTGTTAGTGTTGCTCTTCAACATGAGCCCATGATTTACCCAAAACAGTGACACACTCTTTAACCATTAAAGACTACGGCACACTTCTGAAATATAAATTACTTTAACTAGATTCTAAATGTAAAGTTGTTATCTGATAAACTGAGGATTAAGGCCAGAGGATGTCAACACTGTGCAGGTCGTTGATACCTACATGAGGCAAATTGTGATTTTTGAAAATGGGCAATACAAATAGCCTAAAGTTTCTTTTCCAATTTCCTAAAATATTACTTCCTGTAACTCTTGCTCTGCTCCACTGCTGCCACCTGTTACGTGGCTGTGAAATGCTTTTTTTTTGCCATCCACCTTGTTTTTCATTTCAACACTTCCTCAAATCAAGTTTGGATGATTCACGAAAACTGAGGAATTGAAATAGATGATATACCTATTCATCCATGTACCTTTATGGAAGCAGTTCATTTTCAGAGTACAGGACATGGGTGGAGTCATCCGTCAATTCCAGAATGAGGTTGCTGCATGAGAATCAAGACCGTTTAAAGGTGGGAAACCAAACAAGTCTCATAGTGCAGTAGAGTGATGCCGAAGGGCATGGGGACCTGAACGCAGGAAAAAGTGTTGAGAGTTATGAGTGAATCGATCAATGACAATGCCATAATATTGCAAGAATTTATTCATCATATACACAACAATTACAGATCACAGTTGCTGGCAATGGAATTCTTAGGTCTCAGACTCAGAAAAATAGTGCTAATAAAAAGAAAGTTTGCCGGTGACATGCAGTATTAAACATAAATACGTAAACATGAATAAATGTGCAGTATGTACAGTTAAAGACACAAGTTAAGTGAACAGCAGAAGATGTTGTCTGTCTTTTGACTCACGTGAGACCTCACTTCAACAGGGATTTTTATCTCCACATTTCTCCATTGCAACCCGAGGGGGTACCTCTCCCATACGCTCTCTATTACCCACAGTTCCATAAGACAACGATGTCACCGCATTCACTTTGTACTCACTTAGCAGGCTGCGTGAGTCTTGAGCGATTGCATGAGGAACAGCACCCCCTTCTCCGATTCCTCCATCAGTCTGATTGGATTGTGGGCTTCTGAACCCGGAACTTGTGGTCCCTCGGCCTCCTTCCACGCCCTCTCCTCCCCCATCTTCACCATATGCTCCTCGGGCTGCATCTCCTTCGTGGCCGGAATGGAGGTTTTCTTAGGCCTTCCCTTGGATATGGCCGGGGCCTCGTGACCGTCTTTGAGCATCATCTTCTGCAGCCTTATACGCCTGTTCCTGTACCAGGTCTTCACCTGGAGCTGCGTGAGATCAAGTGCCTGAGCGAGGACCAAACTGTCCTGCGTGGACAGATACATCTGCTCCTCAAACTTATTCTCCAGGCTCATCAGCTGCAGCTTGGAGAAGATGATGCGGCTGTGATAGGGCTTCTTCGGGCGGGGCACGCTTCGCTCCGTTTTCGACTCACCGCGGGCGTTGAGGGGCGCCTGGCTGCGCGAAGGCTCGGGCGCTTGCGGCTGCTGCTGGGAGAGCAGGGTCAAATCAGAGGGCAGCCCACCAACAGGTGCTGACTGCTGAGGGAGTTGGTGGTTCAGGTTAGGAGGCGGCCTGATCAACGGATGGGGCAGGTAGGGGCGTGTTGTCGAAAAAGATAAAGGTGGAGGCAGAGGCTTTGGTCGAGCACTGAGCGACTCGGGCAAAGGGCACATGGGAAATGTCTCGAAATAATCACAAGTCTCCTTTGAGAGGATCTCGTCAATCATGAAAGTCTTGTAGCGCCGCCTGGCAGCCTTCTGCCAGAGGGAGGCGTACCTTAACTTTGCTTGACGATGCATAATATGCCCCTGCTGTATGCCCCCGATATCTTCCTTGCACAACGTTCCTAGTTAGCAATATCCACGCTGATGCTCGTTTAAGTGTGTGGGGAGGGCGAAGCTTTATTACAAATGACATTGGCAGGGGGCGGTGTTAAAACCTCTGACCTTTCATACAGGACGCTGTGAGATAACCCTTAAGTCTTTGTGGGATTAAAGTCAGAATTCCGAGATAAAAGTAATGGCTGTAATGCACCACAAAAGTATTTTCTCAACCGTCAATTCTCCCGCTGATGATGTCACAGCTACGGACACAGGTCGCGTAAAAGCCAATGTTGCAGCTCAGCGAATAGCTGATGTTATATGTTATATGAAATGTGTATGAAAATAGGATAACTTTGTAACGTCCATCCAGGGCATTTAAAAAAAATGGCACATTTATCGTAATGTTCATCAATATGCACTAAACTAATAAATCTACAGTACAGTTCATTACTGCCTTAGACTGCATTAGTATTGTGATAGTTGCAGTATATGGATTTAGCTTGGATTGAATTGTGTGTGAAAGTTGCTACAGTAGCTGCTTTTCTGCACGGCCTTTGATGTTTTGCCTTTAATTATAATGGCAAAGATCTGTCATCATTTTTGAATATTAAAAAAAAAATTATAAACTGGGGTACGAGGTTGGATGCGGGCAGCCATCTGCGAAAGGGCGTTGAATTGGATATAATGGCAAACTTCACACAAATAGAGAATCTAACGTGTGTATGAACCTGAAGGTTATCCCATTAAACAGCTTTGCACAATTTTGTAAAAACATAGATTTTTAATAAATAGAAGTACTCCAAAAAATATATATGTGCAACCCAACAGTAACGAGGCAAACCGATAATACAATTAATACTGTAAAAAATTGATCAAAAAATACATCTGTAATAACGCAGCCTGTCTGCAGAGACATCTCTCTATGTGAAGTGCATCAGTGTCCGTCGTGTCAAACAACAGGAAGCGAATACCTCATTTGTTCACTGTCCTTCATATGTCAAACGCCAACGAGAAGAGAAATAAATAAACGCGGTAAACGTGCCGGCGGCCCGTTCAAAATAAACCTTACAGTGAATGAATCTACAAGAGCTATATATACGCGGCCAGCTGGAATCTGGTGGTCCCTTGCGTTCTTCGCGAAGTGGAAAGAAGGGGGGTCTACAGAAGGGCCATTATCACTGGGGATGGTTGAACTGACCCATGAACAGAACGGCACCTAAAAGAACAGGGAAGGGGAACGATGAGACGCGACTTCACAGGGACCTCTGTTGTCAAAGTAATCAAAGGAATCCGCCAGAGATTGGAACAAGAGGAGGTTAAAACACGAGAGCGGGGGTTACCTGTGTCTTTGTGCTGGATGAGGAAGAGGAAGGGTCTGTCCAGTGTGAGCTCCTCCACTGCCATTCGAGAAAACATGACGGCAGCTGAAAGAAAGGGCAAAAGACCTTAGCTGAAGAACCCCAGACACCGAGTGGTGCCACCTCTGTGTGCCGTGCCTGATACCTGTCTCCTGTAATTTCACCAAACTAACCTTAAGATATATTAAAACATTAGTATTAAAATGTGTTTTCAAATGCAAGATTCAAATATTGTATTACATTGACGACAGTTTATTTCTGGCCATTACTATCTGGATTCAAATTGATAGGAGACCTTTTGTGTTGCACGGTAGAGAGAGGTTGTGTGTGTGTGTGTGTGTGTGTGGTGCCAACCTGTGGCCGCTGCTCCCTTGGTTCCTTGCTCGTTCACCTCGATCTTCACACTCTGAAGGACCTTTGACACACACAGTCTTTCTTCATCTGCGGGACAGACACGCACACACAGATTACAGCTTTGTACGCGGTCGGGCGCCCCGGGAAGCCAGATGTACGAATGAAGCAGAACCACAAAGATGGCAACAAGAAACCTCACGTAGAAAGGAGGGTTTAATCAAAAAGCAAATCCTTTCAGAGAGTGGAAATAGTGAATAAAGATTTGCTTCATTATTAAGTGACTTCTTATTGTAATGAATTAAGCAATTAGTTAATGGTGAATACAAAGCGAAGTGATTAACTAAGCGAACTTACTCGTGATGCGTGTGAAGTCAGCACTGGCCAGGTTGAACATGTCTCCGAGGCCCATGTTAATCAGGGCTGTCTTCAGATTCACCTCTGAGTTCATAGTAAACCTGCAAAAAAAAAACAGAACACGTTAGTTCATGATGGCTGCCAAAGGCTTTTGTCCCGTAGGAATGACCTTTGTGCGTGAGAGGTTCAAGGTTTGCTAAATAATGACATGTTGTCGTCTGAGTCCGTGTCCCTCACCTGGGCACGGACAGCTGCCTCTTGACTCTGCGCAGCTCTGCCCTCCACTGCCGAATCCTGTGACTGCTCATTTCGGCACCGAGAGCGTCCAGGGACACCTCGGGCTCAAAGGGCGACACCAGGAGCATGCTGAGCGAGTCGCCCTCGTACGGGACCTCGATGACGTCATAGTCCACCCCCTCGGAAGTTACGAACTCACCTGTCGATGGAGGGGAAGGAGCGTTTACCGGGAGGGTCGCGTGAAACATGGTCACGTCCCAGAATGGGATATATGTGAGAGGACGGGCGGGCGTGGGGGCTACCGTAGTTGTAGTAGTTGGTGAGCCTCATCATGTGCACGGGAACGGCGCTGCCGTTGGCACAGTGGAACATCCTCTCCTGCGTCAGCCTGGGGTCAAAGGGCACTTTCCAGAGGCCCTGGAAGTGGAGGGCGTTCAGGAGGATGACGCGGGTCTGGTCGGTCAGGGATCCGGATGCCAAAAACTCTGGGATGGCACCTGCAGAATAAAGACGAGCATAAAAAAACCCAAAGTTGATTGTCGCCGAAGGGGAATAGTCGGAGGATTCTACAGCTGAGGCACGGGTACCTGCAGTGTGGTCCGAGACCCACGAGTTGATGACGGCGATGGCCTGGTCCGGCTTGGTGAAGTCCACCTGGTGCGGGTGGGTCTGGAAGGCCTTGGCCAGGGAGCGCCGGAAACCCTTCTCCAGGCTCATCTTCCTCTCCACCATCACCCCGCTGGCTATGTCCACCCCTTCCTCGCTGGACAGGTCGCGGTGCAGGAGCCGCTGCTGCCGGGACATCCCTCGCTCTACGGGAGGCGGGAGACGAGCGTCGTCACTCTATGTCTTTGTGTTTTTTTACTAGTGCGCGTAATTATTCTTAGAATTACAACAAATTCAAAAACAAACTGCACCTGTGTTCATTAATTGGGTCGCATTCGTCGACTCCTGAAAAAGGAATGTACTACCTTTATAAAATATGCCTCACCTTGCAGGGAGAAGCCCAAAGCGGTCGTAAGAGCCTTGCGCGTCCTTCCGGCGGCACCCAGCTGAGCCATGGACACGACAGAGGCGGCGCCGTACGGAGAGAATGCCAAGTTGTTGTCCGCAGAGGCCCGGCTCAGCTGAAGGAAGAGCTGGAGGCCAAAGTCGGTCTGCTTGTCCTGCAGCGAGCCCAGGGCCGCTCTGCTCAGGGTCAGCAACAGGAACACGTAAGCACAAAGCATCCTGGGGAGATGGAGAGGAGAAGTTGGATCGCACCTGGTTCTAATTCAGCTTTGGTTCACAGCAGGCACACCTGAATTCAAACATCGTAAAAATTGCTCTGAATGGGCCGCCAGCGACTCCTCTTCGCACAAATATGCAAAATGCATCGTTCATGTGAGCGCCAACGTTCACCGGCCAAAGGCCGAGCAGGCGCCAACAGGCAAATATGTCGATGAGTCGTGTCAGGACAAGCTGTTGCACCATCAGAGACGAGTGAATCTCCAAAGAAAAGTGAGCTGTTGGGAAACACTGGCTCCCGCCCTTTCTTAATCAGATCAGTGTGTGTACCGCAGCTCAACAAGTCTCAGATGTCTTCTGTCGAACTGAAAGTCAGGGCAGGAAGAAACCGAACACGGCTCCCAGATGAAGTGATTTGCGTAAGGCAAAAACACTTTTCATCACAAGCGACGTGTTTCCACAAAAGCCACCGAGTTCAAAAATGAGAAAAAGGTTAAGGTCAGCGTCTGCTGGACGTACACATCGTGCATTCACGTCAAAGTGCTAACAGAGACTCTGTGTGATATTGGTTTTCCACTGCAGACATCAATAGGAGCCTTATGTCGCAGCAGCATCATGGAGGGTGGAAAAGCACTGTGACCCCCAGCCTCTATTTACACACCACCAGCCGTGCACGTTCACAGCCAGCTCTCCTCGGGTGGATTTCCCGGTCGTGCCATAGTCATGTTGAATCCCATTCGGGTTTCCGGTTTGGGGCTTTGTGAACTCAATCCTAAAACTTCCATTTGGGGACTTGCAAACAATATTATGACGTTCAATTCTTTTGGGGTAAAAAAGATTAGTCACGGGTATGTATATATTCCACCTGAAAATATTCATTTTTGAGGGTAATTACAATCACTCCTAGTTCCGTGGACATGACATTATCACACTGCAACCACAAAACCCCTCTTGCCAGGATGAATATAGTCACCTCGTTATATAAAGGTTTATTAGATTTAACAATTAATAAACACTTTTGTTTTCGTATTAGTAAGTACGGTATTTTTAAAATCAACTTAATTAGTAACCCCCTTTTTTCCCACTGTGTTTCTGTGCGTGAAACAAACATCTTTTGAGTGAGCTTGAGCTTTTTTTTTTTTTTAAACAAATCTGTGTTTATCATTTCCGAGGCTCTAATCGTTTTTTGTCGGGTAGTAATTCCTACCTTGCGGTTGGAGAGAGTGTCAGGCGTAGTGTGTCCGGTGGTTACAGCGTCACGTCTTCTCTCTGCTGCTGCTGCTGCTGCTGCTCAGGTTTGAAACACTGAATGAAGAGAAGTGCTTTTATACTGTGGAGCAGCTGAGTTGCAAGCCCTGCCCCCACCCACTCATACACACCATTACAGACGCTGATGTCATCTGACACTGTCTGGACAGCCTCTTTTTTTCACAATGCACACACACACTCACTCTCTCACCCGTCCTCCCTTTCACTCTCAGACTCTCAAGTCTTTCTCTTTTGATCGAAGCATGACAGAGCACATGGAAAGACACTAAACTGTCCCCCACCGTCTCATTCCAACTCATCACTCCGGCATGTACAGGACAGTGTCCCCAGGGTACAGTCTTGTTCTTTTTTGTTTTCACGGGGCCCTGAGGGTCTGTGAATGTGATAAACGTTGCAGGTTGTCATCAGCTGGCTGGCGTCCAGCGGCTGCACCGTCATACTCTGTGGAACTAAAGACATCTCCAGAAAGGCTGTGGGGAGGCGGGGTCTAATGTTTTTTGCATGTGTCACATTCACACTTCTGAAACTTTTTGTTTTGCGATCTTATTAGAGGCCAAGAATAGACTTGCTGAAGAGTCGAAGGTTTTTGAACGTTGAATGGCTAAAAGGGTTATTGGACCAAGCCTAATTCCAAAGGCCTTTCAATGGCAACAAGAAAGAATCTAGTTTTAGAGAACATTCAATGAAAGTGCTGACCTTTGACCTACACTTTCTGAAAGTAGGAAAGTTTCAGGCCAATGTGAATCGGCCTTGACGACAATTCACTACACCGGAGCACAAGAGAGCCTACTTGCTTATGCTTATGCTGCCAGAAAATGAGCACTCCACATGTTCCTAAGATGAAGCCGACCGTACGTTTTCTCTTCTTCTCTTTTTTTGAATCATATTATCCTATTCATTTTTACCACGAGGCCAGAAGTCCATGTTTCATACCGGGGCTGTGACGAATCCAAACTCTGAATCCAAATTTGGTAGTGTCCTCCGGCATTCCTTGTCCTACTACTCACGAGGATCTGGTAGACGGGGCCGTGATTGGGAACTAACCCTTTTTTTTTCCCCCCGCTCTTTCTGCACGAAGGCCCACTGGCGGTTTCGCAGGAGTCCTAATTGAAACCACTTTGTCTTTCTACAAACACTTAAAAAACAAGTAGCTGCAGCAAAAGCGGTCGATTGCGAAACCGTAGAAAACATCCACAGAGGAGGCGCTCGCACATGTCCCGAGAGCGTAGCGTCCTTGGCCGCCCGCGAATGTGGTTTTAGAGATCAGACCTCAGGGCGCATTGGACTACGCTGGTGTTAATGCCGGCGCCTTTCGGCACAGATGTTAATACCACGTCCACCTCTGATGCGTGGGACGGAAAAAGAGCGGGAGTGGTACACGGGTGAACAAATGATTCACCAAAGTGTGGTCAGCTTATGACATAATATTTTACTCACTTTCGCGAGTCCCTGTAGTGATGGCTCAGGCATCCCCGTTCGGACAAATAATAGCTTATTAAAGAAAAGAGTGCTTCATGCAATCGTCATTTCAGTTCGCATAAACAAAAAATGTATACATTTAAAAAAATGAACCGTCACCTAGTAAAGGGGCAGACTGCCCTGACGTCATTGTCTTCCCGCCATGTCATCCGCGTCTGTGAGTTAACGTTTACGGCTTCATTTACACTGTCATGTACTTTGTACTTTATGCCTCTCTCGGCCACTTTAACGATTTAACTTGTGTTTTTACGGACGAGGGTTGACTGTTGAGGTACTTAAATTGCCTTGTTAAATCACACAACACAGCTACCTCGCCGTGAAGCCTAAAAAACGTCATTTTGTTATTGTTTTCTATTCGCTTAGAAATGAAAAAGCAAGAAATAAAAACGATCTACCCAAATGACAGAAATAAAGAAGTGAGCGATGGCTGGATGAGCTCATCTGTTGTTTACTCATACGACAGGGTTTCCTAAGATAAAAACAGATGTATGTAATCCCCCCACAATCCCTGGCCATTTGGTACATTCCATATATGGCAATGAATGGAAATGTGGTTTATGCCACCCACTCAGTTCTCTGCGTGGGCTTCGGAAACATGGGACTCGACCGTTGCCAGGGACGACGCACAGCATCGCACACAAAGACCTACCCACAGGGTGATACGGCAGTTGTTATCTGACTTCGTGCACAACAAATAACAACAACACAGTTACACATGAATGGCTCACAATACTGCACTCTGGCAGAACAGACAGTCTATGAGGTGGCGCGTGTGTGGGATGAGTTCACACACGCACACACCAATAATTCATCCAGGTCAACTGGTCTACATCAATCCGGCTCACACCGCACATTTTAAGCATTTCTGGAGTACTGAGCAATCAGAGTCATCGTTCCGACAGGATACTGATGGGACCAAATGGGTTTATCACATGGACACAATAGTTCATTTCTACATTGACATTGAATAAACTTTAATTGTCATATTTTCCAATCTAATTTAATTTGATAAAAAGGGATTTTATAATGGATTACATTTCAATTAAAAGTCCTATCTTATCTTATCCCAGCACACTGATTGATTGATTGAATATTGACATATTCTGTATCTCGTAACTACTGTAAATTTGGAATACTTAAATACAATATAACAGTTGCGGTAACCACTTGTCCTCTCTCTAAAGATATCTTGTATGTTCTGGTTGGACAATACATGTTTAAAAATGTATGCAAAAGGGGAAAATCTCGGATTGCGATCTGTGTCTCGCTCCCATTGACCTTTACCGACCTCTGAAGGAATTTTACTCAGCCGCATGAATAATGCCGCAGTGAACCCCGGTCTGTCTTGGTCATGGAAATCATTCAGTTTCTTATCAAGTACGACCGTGTCGCCTGCTGTTTTGGGGAATTCTTTTAGTGTGAGATAATACATGTGCCAGTCAGGCCAGAGCCCACTTTTAGTTCCCTTTCTCTCCTTCCTCCTTTGAATGATGACTGTGTTCCTAAGGAAATGTTTTTCCGAAATTCCTTTTGCTGATTATTGTTGGGGATGACTTGCAAACACTTGCTTACTGAAGACATAAATGGAGAGCAAATACGCATCAGGAGTACCCACCATCCTCTGCTGTGCATCGAATACGTATTTTTCAACAATAATTGTCAAACTTTTTATTCGAAACATTGGGGGGGAAACATCCTACAGCACATTTTAATCAATGTTGGCACTAATATGAGCCTAACTAAGGAACGAAAGTCGAAAAAAAATGACCTATCTCAGGAAGTGCTGTACACAACCTAAGTACGATTGTTTCCCCCCCAAAACAGTCCAAGTTTAGAAGTTAACGTTTCTTAGGGGGTTCAGGAAGTGTGATTATATCTGGCCATTGATTCATTTCCTGTTTTTAGCATCTCCTCCTGATGGAGTAATATGCATTCTGGGATGTCTCTCTACGCCGTGCCCATGACGGTCAGCGCATACAAAAAAACAGGAAGAGTGAGAAGATCTCTAACTAAGCCAACTAACAATCTCATTAGGTTATACAATAAATCGTGGGTTTATGTGAGGTCTATTTGGAATAAAGTTCTTTAAAGACATTCAAACCCGGTGACCCTTGAGTAAAAGTGAAGGTCAGCAGCTGAACTGTGCAGCTCTACCTGATAAAACATCCACTGGGTTTTCATTTTTTTCGGCTACAATAACAATTTGACATAATAAGACACAATCTTTTCCACAGCTCTGAGCGGAAGCGTGCGCAGAGGAAGAGAGAAATGTTTACAAAGGAGGAGGTAGGAGTGAACAGGGAAACGGTTTGGCCTGTGGTTACCTGCATGTGGTGAGAGTGAGTAAGTGGGTGTGCGTGCGGTTTACGGGGAACCAGACCAAATGTACAGACGGCATCGGCGAACACACTCGCGTTGACTTTTCAGGGTTACACAACCGGGACTAGTTTCCCTGACCCCCTCCGTATCATGAGATAAAAAATTGAAATAGCCACACAAGATAGGAGCCTAATGGTACTGACAACTGGAAAAACGTTCCTATGTTCCTCTTGTGTTTCCTTGATATTTCTTTATCTATTTTAGACAGCACTTTTACGGACATAGTGTAATAAGCTCTGTGGTCAGCTTCATCAGATGATGTTGTTTGCTTTTTCCGCTGTTTTCCAAAGCTTTTTTTCCATAGTGACTCATTTGCCAAAATGATTCATGGCAGGATTTTCTGATCTGCCCCTGCTAATGGTTAGGTTTTAGGTCCGATTCACACACCCTCCCCTCTTTGTGCCGATGCTCTAATAACACCAGATCACTTCAACCGAACAAACAGCCAGTACTCACGTGATCCTCGGAGATCAAGTTGTTGTCATTTAGGGTTGATTTCAGCTCTTGCCCAAAGACCAAAGCTGTTGCTCTTCCAGCTCGGGGGGGGGGGTATCTGTTGCTTTGTTCTCCCTTTACCCTTCAGCTCTCCTACAAAGCCCCTAAAAATGCATCAAATATGATTTTTTTTAATTTCCACGAAAGTCCCTGTAATGAGAAAGCATGATAACATTCTTAGCATGTCAATATTTATTTCAAAGCACCACTTACACCACTTCAATGATCTGATTTAATAAAAGGCCGTGTGACTTTTAAAATTGTGTACACGCAGCTACATCTTCTGACATATCTGACGAGTTTCCCGGCCACAGTTAACGGCATAAAAGTAATTGCCCTAAGGATAAGGATGAATTTTTCCGCAACATTCGCACCTGGCAGCCGTGACTTGCCCGCACTCCACCTCCATCCTTCCAACCTGCAGAGGGGAATGACTCACTGTCTCTTTTGACCACTTTAGCACCCCTGTGGCGCCTGAGTCAGTGTTTGGGACTGAGCATGTTCGTGCACCCTCATCAAGGAGACAAAACAAACAGATTTGGGACGGCAGTGGGAAGTCTGGTGACCTTTGACCCACTGGTTCTTTGAACCATACCGGCCACACACAAAGACAGGGATTTGTGTCGTAAATACATTTCAAGTCATCTGCAGTTGCCATTTATGCAACATAGTGGCTTTTGGCCCTGCACATGTCACCCTCGCCAGATAGCAAATATCTTTTGTGATAGTAGTTATGTAAGTAGTCACCAGTCACCAGACAGGCTTACTGTAGCCAAATAACCCACACCCACCTAGAATAGGCTAGACTATGATTGAACTTTAAGAAAATGCCTCCCCTACACACACACAAACACACACATCAAATCAAATTTCATTTTTACAGGCTAAATCGCAATTGACGTTGGGTCAAGAATAGAAAATGTTGATAAACATGAATGTGACAATAAAATTTAAAAAAGGGGGCTACACACTACAATCACATAACAGCGAAAAATCTGTTGATTAACAACAAAAAACTCTACTTTCTGCCATTGTCTGCTCTTCTCCCGGCTCCCTAGGTAATCACTTTATATACTCTTCAGCTGGGTCTCGACCGCCCTGCTGACACTAGGTTTTGTAGTCCTTTTTCCCTGGGGCCATGTTGGTTTGTAGTCCAGGCTACACACATCCACCAGGATATAATGCATCTCCCCTCTGAACATAGTTTACACAAACAGCCTGATACATAACGCACCTTGCGATCATTATGTTAAATTTTGCTCTTGCAGGAGTCCCAGCCTAAACCTAACTTAGAAATGACGCATGACTCTGTGCAGTGATTCACTCTTCACAGTATGACAAACATGGCCCTTCAACCCCAGTCACCTTTCCTCTGCTGTTTCTCACATTTGAGCACATTCTTCCGCTGGCTTCACAGTTGGAGTCCGTATACACGGGGCACGTCGGGTTGAAGTGAGAAATGTTCAACAATAACAGAGAGAGAATTGGAGGGATTATTTCTCATAAGTGGTGCGCGGATCCTGTTTAGCCAGGGGTTATGCCGACCCAGCCTGGCCTACATCACCCTTTACCCAAATGTGCAGGCCGTGATGGAAAAACTGTGTGGAGCGTATGTCAGCGAGCTCCTTCTACTAAACAGCACGTAGTCATTTCTCCCATATAGTACTTTCCTTGAGGAGCACCCCTCTGTGACACACACGTGTCACTCCCTCCTCCTGATTGAGTGTAAAACACTCCCTGAAAGAAAAAAGAGAAGGGAAAAAAAAGGGTAGCTCATGTGAAGAACCATAAATCAGATGTATTTATATCGCAATCGATCTCATCCTGACTTAATCAAACGTGATTCAGCCTACTCTCAGTAATTATAATGTTTTGAAGGGCGGTGTGTATATATAAATATATATATGTTTATTGTGTTTCCCTCCATCTTACTACATGTGAAGTAGGAATGAAAATAGCTGGACACATTTCAAAAACATAGCAAACATTACATGGTTTCTTGAAATACATTGGATGTAAAAGGAGATGTAAAGGTTCACATTCCATCGTTTAGGTCCAGACGGCGCTATCTGGGGCCACTCAACAGCATTTGCTGGTGCTGCCGGCACCAACTGATGGAGAAGAGCAGAAATGAATAGGGCGCCCTCCAAAAAGTGCTCAGAACGACCCTCTGGCGGCCAAACGGAGAAACTTCAGGCACTAGTAAAAGCAGCGTCAGTGCAAGTACAACAGTCATCCAAAACTTCCGTTAGGACGTTTCAAAATACAAGCTCATCCGGAAAAACTAGATACATAAGGACACAAATATTGATGCTAACATCGTCAATGTATCCGCTGCTCTCTCACATTACACGTATCAAGGCAAAGCTGGTTCTGTAGTAGTGCAACGAAGGAGTGTTACGTCTAAATCGTTGTTTCATATATATTTACGGTCGCTATGTACCTAGTTATTCCGGGTGAGCTTGTATTTTAAAAC